>LAXH01000140.1:5916-31875 GCA_001006505.1 Tilletia horrida | reverse complement strand
CAAATGAAGAAGCGAGAGAGTGCGTGTAGAGACGAGTCTGAGAGGGAGAAAGAAGAGCAAGATGGACCCTGTCCCTTGGAACAATAGTCGAGGTGGCATGGCACTGTTTGGACACCCCCCAAAAAAACAACCCCTATGCTCTGTTGTGTGGAAAAGAGGTCGGAAGAGGGTACGCGCTGTGACGGATTCTGGCTGACTCCGGTAACGTAAGAAGAGATTGGCGTTCGAGACGTCGTCATCGTGAGGATCATCGAGAAGAATGGACGAGGGGAGGAGATTCTAAAAAGTTATGCTGTTCGTGAGAAAAAAAGAAACGTTTGCGTCTCGTGGAAGTTGAAAAGTTGGATCTTGGGACCGAGTGAACGGGATCGAGTGTTCCTCGTCGATGGGTTCCGACGCCAGACGGGTCCCGGGTTAAAAAGATGGTCGATCCAAGGGTCGTCGTGGCGAGCCCTCACAGCTCGTCCGGCGAAGGCGGTCTCGACCAGCTCGCCGAGTACGACGAAAACACGGACCCTCCAGCCTCCGACTTGCCGTCCACATCGGTCATCGTGTCCGCCTGGCTCACAATCTCGTCAAAGTAGTGCGCCGCCGTCGACCGAGGCGTCCGCGGCGTCCGTGGCAACCGGTACGTCTGTCCCGCACTCATGATCGAGTACGCGATCACGCCCGTCCAGCCACACTGGTGCGACGCTCCCAGTCCTTTGCCATTGTCGCCGTTGAAAAACTCGTGGAACTGCACCAGGTCGCGGAAGTTGGGGTCATAGTCGAGCATCGGGACACCGCCGTTGCACGGTCTTCGGCCCTCTTCGTCCCGGGAGAACAGGTTGATCATCCGGTGCTGCAGCTCTTCGGCCACATGGCCCAGGTGCATAAAGTCACCACTGCCCGACGGGCACTCAATCTTGAAATCCTCGCCGTAGAACTGGTAGAAGCGCTGCAGCGACTCGATGATCAAAAAGTTGACCGCAAGCCATATCGGCCCACGCCAGTTGCTGTTCCCGCCAAACATGGGGCTGTGCGAGTCTCCAGGCCAGTACGACACGCCAAAGTCCTCGCCCTTGACATTGACCTGGAACGGGTGGTCCTTGTGGTACTTGCTGAGCGAGCGGATACCGTACGTGCTCAGGAACTCCGTCTCGTCCAGCATGCGCTTCAGGATCTGCTCGAGACGCTCCCGGCTGACCATCGCCAGCAGACTGCGGTCGCCTCGTCCGCGCACCTTCATGTTGGCAATGTTGCGCTCGCTCATCTCCGATCGGTGCTCCATGAACCACTGCATGCGCTTTGCAAACGACGGGAACCGCTTGATCACCGAGGGCTCCAGCGTCAGCGTCGCGTAGAGCGGGATCAGGCCCACCAGCGACTTGACGGGGATCAGCTGCAAGTTGTTGGGGCCCCACTGGATCGCATCGTAGTAGAAGCCGTCCTTCTCGCTCCAGAGGGAGACTCCCTCGTCGTCGGCGCCATCGCGGTAGGTCATCGCGTCAGAGATAAAGATGAAGTGTTCAAAGAATTTGGAGGCAATGTCCTCGTACGTGGGGTTGTGCTTGGCCAGCTCGAGGGCCATGTTCAGCATGTTGAGCGCGTAGAACGCCATCCACGCCGTACCGTCGGCCTGACGGAGCGTGCCGCCCGTAGGCAGAGGCTCGGATCGGTTAAAGGGACCAATGTTGTCCAGGCCCAAGAAGCCACCCTCGAACACGTTTGATCCGCTCGAGTCCTTGCGGTTGACCCACCAGGTAAAGTTGATGAGCAGCTTCTGGAACACGCGCTCGAGGAAGTCGAGGTCCTCGCGGCCGTACATCTTCCGCTCAATCTTGAACACTCGGAAGGTGGCCCAGGCGTGGACCGGAGGGTTGACGTCGCTAAAGTTCCACTCGTACGCAGGCAGAGCACCGTCGGGCTTCATGTACCACTCGCGTGTGAACAAGTCGAGCTGCTTCTTGGCAAATGCAGGATCGACCATCGAGAGCGGAATGCAGTGGAACGCAGTGTCCCACACGGCCGAGAACGGATACTCCCATTTGTCGGGCATCGAAAGGACGTCCTCCATGTGCAAATGTCTCCATTCGCGGTTGCGGACATACTTGCGCTCGGGCGGGGGAGCGGGTTGACCAGGGTCGCCCTGGATCCACTCTGACTGGATAAACGTGTAGAACTGCTTGTTCCACAACATGCCCGCGAGCGCCTGTCGCATGATCGACTTCATGTCGTCCGAGATGGGTCCCTGGGCAAGACGGCCGTAGAACTCGTCTGCCTCAGCACGACGCGAGTCGACAATGTTGTCAAAGGCCTCGTCGTCATTGATGGCCGGGTCTTGCTCGGGCGTCTTGGGGGTCAGCTTGATGCGGACGACGGCACATCCACCGCCACCGGGCACCTGGGAGAAGACGTACTGAGCAGCCGCCTTGGTGCCGACCTTGTTGGGGTTGACGTATTCTCGGGAAGGAGAAGATTCGTCGGGAGATTCCCAGTACTCCTCTTCAACCTCGATTTCTTCCTCGACTTCGTGCTCCTCCTCCTCATCTTCATCTGGGTGTGCACCGTTGCCAGTCTCGGCATCGCCGTTGTCCGAGCCGTGGATGGGCGTCTCCTCGCCATTGTCTTGCGAAGGGCTGTCGGAATCATTCGTGGGCTTGGCACCAAGCTTCTTGTCGCCGTCGTTCTGACGAGCCCGGGGTGTGGAGGGGCCCTTGACCATCTTCTTGACCGTCTTGGTGACGGTGCGAGTCTTCTTGACGGCCTGAGCCCGGTCCTTTTCCAGTCGGTGCTCGATGATGATCTGGTCGTGGAAGGCATCCTTGGCGAATCCGTTCACGTTCTTGACATTGTACAGTCGCTCCAGGTTCGTCTCATTCTCGGTAAACATGAGAACGGGAGCCACTTCCTCGTCGTTGACCGGCTCGGGAGCTGCACCGCGCTTCTTAGGAGGGTAGGAAGGAGCGGGACTGGTCGAGGCGTAGAAGAATGACTGGCCAAGGGTCTCGTGCTTTGTCTCGATCGTGTAGTCGTCGACCTGCTTGAGCTCAGGCTTGGGTGGAGTCTGCTTGGGCCAAGACCATGTGTTGCGGAAGAACAGTTGCGGGATGATGTGCAGATCAGCAGGGTCTGGGCCACGATTGTAAGCACTGATGCGGATCGAGATGGCATTCTCCTCATCGTCATCCTTGGCGTACTCGACAAAGACGTCCCAGTAGCGGTCCTCATCGAAGAGATCGGTGTCGGTGATCTCGAACTCGGCGACATCTCGTCCGCGGTTCTGGGACTCGCGAACAAGTTGCTCGTATGGGAAAGCTGCTTGGGGGTACTTGTAGAGGTACTTCATGTAACTGTGAGTAGGGGTATTGTCGAGGTAGTAGTAGAGCTCCTTGACGTCCTCTCCGTGGTTACCCTGGTTGTTGGCCAGGCCGAAAAGACGCTCCTTGAGCATGCGGTCCTTTCCGTTCCAGAGCGCCAAGCTAAAGTTGAGTCGACCCTTGTTGTCGGAGAAGCCGCCGATACCGTCTTCACCCCAGCGGAAGGCTCGACTGCGGGCGTGCTCGTGGGGGAAGTGACTCCAAGCATCGCCATTGGCGGAGTAGTCCTCGCGGACGGTAGCCCACTGTCGCTCGGCAAGGTAGGGCCCCCATCGTTTCCAGTATCGTTCCTTGCTGGTGTCTTCGTCGAGACGGGTCTCTTCCTTGGTCTGACTAGCCCCACTGACTGAATGCGCACGCTCAAAGAGACCGGTGGGACCTCTGGCATGGGCGTGGTGCTCCGAGTGTTGAGAGTGGGACCGAGACTGAGAGTGATGGTGGGAACGGTGCTGGTCGTGGTGAGAGTCGGCACCGGCTGTGGACGTGCTGTCGTCCACGTCGCCAATGGTGGTGTTGCTCCGGGTGGACATGCCAGAGACCGACTTGCGGTGGTACGAGTTGGGACCAGAGGAATAGTGATTTGGGTTGAAGAAGCGGGAGTGGTCAGAGTTGTATTCGTTGTGGATATGGTGGTTCTCGCGGGAATGGAAGGAGGGCTGAGGGTTGTGCTTGGGTCGGACGTACTGCTGACGCTCCTTGGAAGGGTTGCGCTCCACAGTGGATTTTCTCCTCGGCACGCTGGGAGTCGCCTCGGCCGAGTTCTGGCCGCTGGAGTGGGGGTTGTGGGGGATGTTGATCTTGAGATCCTCTCCTGGGTTGGGCGAGGCCGAGTTGGGGGACTCGCTGTAGGCCTCGTTGGTGTCGGCCATGTCTTGAGTCGGAGTTCGGCAGCGGTCGGCGGTGCGGTTCTGGTCAAGTGTGTGATCAGCGTCTGTGTCAGCATGATACTCTGCTGAGGGGATGCGCGAGAAGGTGCCAGAGGCAAAAGAGGATGCGCGTGGGGTGAAAGGTGGGGTAGAGTGGTGGTGCAGAGCATCGAGGTTGGGAGAGGTGAAGGGCGAGGTGCCCTGGGGTGGTGGTAAGACGAGACAGGGTGGGGGCGTCATGGTTGCGCAAGACGGAGGGAGGGGAGTTGATGCGAAGGAGAAGGGGGAGGATCGGATAGAGATTCTGGAGAGATGGGCTTCAGAAACTCACGACGATTGGGGGAGAGGGATCGATTCTCGGGATGGAAGTGAGACCCTTTTGGATGTGGATATGTATGGGCTGGCTGATGTGAAAGAGGAAGGAGCGTGAGCACGAGTTACCGGTACGAATCGGCTGCAGAGATCAACTTCTCCTACGCCCGTATCAGGACATGGATGACGTGAGCACATACCTAATTTGGAAGAAGATGGGCAGACTCTGCGAGCTCGAGCTCGAGCTGGGAACGGCCGGGCGACGCGGTCAGAACTGGTGTGAGGGAAAGTGTGTGTGAGAGAGGGAAAGAAGAGGTGAGCAAGAGACGAGACGAAGAAATGGGATGATAGGGATTTGCTCACCCTGCGTTGGACTAAGAACTGCAGCTAGCGAAGGGATCTCTGAGGGACAGGCAGGCACCAAAAGGGAAAGCAGGGTCGTTGTGGATCGAGGCTGAGGTGATGGATGAGAAGGAAGGCCCCAATGGGTTATGTCTGAGCAGAGAAGCAGGCTAAGGGGAGAGCGAAGCCCACAACGGTCCTGCTGCTAGTGTCTCGATAACGGGACCAGAGGGAGAGGATGAGAGGGTGGGAAGGTGAGAGTGGGAAGGATGTGGTGGGTGAGAGAGAGTGAGAGGGTGGGTGGGTGAGAAATTCGGGATTGTCCCCAACGGGTGAGTGCTTAACCAACCAACCGACTGACACTGACTCTGACTCTGACTGACCCTGGCAAGCCAACAAGGGGGGAGAAGTGAGCGGTTGGTCAACTTGGGATCAAGACTCTTTCCTTTGTGGCTTGGCTGCCACTGCGTCACTCTGCATATGCCACCCACTCTTCTCTCTCTCTCACAACATCTCTGCCTTTCCTCTGTCTTCCACTTTCAATTCAAGGCACGACGAGCAAGGGAACTGCCCCCCCCAAAACCATCCAGCATCTTGTTCCAGCCTTCCACGTTCCCTGGCTTGCCAATCTCGGTGGCTGATTCGCCAGGGTCTTCATAGGAACTCTGGGCCGTGTGAGGCGTTCAGTCAGGCCTTGAGGATGAACAACTCCATCTTGCACTCCACTCTTTCTCAGGGCCAGCAGGCAGCCATGGATATATGTGTATTCAGTGTGGCCCTGTCCTGACCTCGAAAGCGATGTCCACTCGACTTCTCGCTCAAGCTTTCGAGAGGGTGTCCGTCTGGTGTGGGCCAGTCTCGGTCTTCACCACCACTTCTCCTCGTCCCACTCCCGAACATATGAAAAACAGAGCTCGAACCTCCTGTTGTCCTTCATCGTCATGGCGCAGGGAAGAGAAGAGACGACAGACGGGTTGAGATGAGATGCAAAGCAAAGGCAGAGATTTGGATCTCAACATCCATCCCAATAAGGATGCTTCATCCATCCCGATCGACCGGGTTTTGCTCAGGGATCATTCAATTTGACCCTAGCAAAAAGATCGACTCGGGATTTTTAGCGCGCTTTTTCTATCTAATCTAATCTAAAGCTGTCCTTTTGGCCACGTGAGTCCGCCTTCAACCTTGGACCAAGATCTTCTTGCTCATGCCGCCTTGGTCATTGCAGCAGCAGCCAGCAGCCAGCAGCAACAGCTCCAAGACAGAAACAACAAGGCATGCCCACTCGCATACATTCCGCAGGCTCCGGATCACACCCGGCAGGGTCGAGCACAGAAAGTGGACGAGGTGCTCCTCTGACTGCCACGCTCGTCCCTGCTGTCGCTTCCCTCGAGCAGCAACCAGACGCAGATGACAACACCGTCTCCCTCTCGGCTGCCCTCTGGAGCCGCATCGCTCCACCCCACAAGCAGTCCAGACACCGGGCCACCCTCGCAGACTCGCCCACCATAGCTGTCTCCATCAGTGTCCCGACCAACTCCTTCATTGGCTTGCCGGCGCAAGGAAATGCTCCTGCTCAGATTCAACCGCTCCCCACCATCATCGCTTGGGCCAGACCCAGAGCGGCAGTCAGTGGGGATGCGCGCGACGAAGAACCTCAACAGCTAATCATCACCTACCCACCCTCTTTGCTCCAACATCTTTCCGGTCCTTCGAACCCGCCCTCTCCACTCCAAGCCACCATCACACCGTACTTCCCACCACTTCCCCTTTCAGCACTCTACCTGGCAGCGCTGGATCAAGATTCGTTCGAGTACGCCTCTCAAGAGGAAGGTGCAGCTCTGTACTCTAGACTGGCGGGGAGAATCGTCCGACAAGGAGAACTTCTGCTCCTCATCGATCATCATGCGGGCAACACCTCGTCCAAGCTTCGCTACCGGGTCATCATGGCCGAACCCATCCTCCAAGGAGTCGTTCAAGACACCAGCAGCTCCAGAGAGCTCTCACAGGCGATTGCAACAGGAGCGCATACAGTCGCTTCGCCTCCTGGAGACGCTCATGCGGCTGAGACGGACATCATGGTTGTCCTCCAGCCCGAAGAGAACGATCTTGGGCAGCACAGTACCGAGCCTGTCCCAGCATCTGCAGCTTCCGGCGAGCACGATCCCGGCGCCAGCGGGATCGAAGGCTATCGCATCGGCGAGGAGAATGGTAGCGTGGTGTCTGCAAGTGCCACCGTCTTTGGCGTCCATCAACAGTCAAAGGATGAGACTGCCTCATTACGCACGGGTCCCTCATCGGAGGAGTCTCAGAACGGAGAAGTCACCGATGCCCTCAGCAATCAGCTCATGCAGAAGCAGTTTAGGAAGGCCATGATGTCTCGTGTCTCATCCAGGCTCTTTGATCCTGTCCTGCTGGACTCGCAGCGTCCCGTTGAAGAGGCTCTCGCCGCCTGGCATCGGGCTCAGGCAGCAGGCGATGGATCGAACGAAGGAAGCGCTGCTGTGGACGATCACTGCATCGTTCTCGTTCCTGAAAGCAGTCTGGAGCAGCTTGACTGCCTGAACGGAGACTGGGTGAGTTATGGCAACATCCTCCCGCTCCGTTTGTAGCGCATGCTTACAACTCGACTCCTCATCACATTTGATCAGGCCATCGTCGAATTGGTCACCGAGGGTATCAGCAGAGCGGTCCGAGTATTTGCGCATCCTTCTTCCCCGACCAGGCAGGGTCCGTCTACAGACGTCAGAAGGCATCACTCCGATCTTTATCTCGATCCTCTCCTTCACCAGAACTTGCATCGTCCACACACCTTTGACCCCAGCCGGTCCGCATCTCGAGCTCGCCTTCTACCCCTCAACTCTCGCACCTCTTCGACACCGTACTTGAAGTCTCCCAGTGGCGAAGCTGACCCGACGCGCCAGACCTGGCCTCTGCAAGATTGCCCACTTCCCATCCCGTTTGCGGAGAGTCTTACCATCAGCCGGCTGGCATCGCCGCTGTCGATCGACCGGACGTACCAACCACTGTTCTTAGAGGCTCTGAGGACATATTTCCAACCCGGTCCTTCTCCTTCTTCTTCTCCTTTAGCCTCTGTCGACGCAGAACAAACGGAACGAAGCAAGCGACGGATCGTGAAAGACGGACAGGTCATTGCAGTAGGGATTCAAAAAGGTAAGATCAGATTCACCAAGGAAGCGAATGCCAATGCCGTGGCGGACGGTGGTGGGGAGGGCGAAAGCACCGAGGTGGAAGGCGGGAATGCTACTGGGTCAAACAGACCCTCTTCTGCAGAACAGGATGGAACACGAGGTGGAAAGGCAACATCTGCTCAAGACGAGGAGGAGGAAGAGGATGATGCAGCAGCACAGAACAGGTGAGCATTTGATCGATCGTGTCGGTACACTCGCTGCTCAACACTGCGAGCCACACCTCTGACTTTGTCCATCACCACAGCCTCGATGGCCCGCCCTCTGGTATCGTATACTTCCGCGTCACGGCCTTGACGCCAGAACCATCGGATCCGGAGCCATTGCCCTCTCAGAAAGCGCCAAACGGTACGATCCAATCCTCGTCAGGGTACCAACTCAGCGAGGACCAGCGCCACGTGTGGGACGAGTCTCTCTATCTGATCCGAGATCGGGCAAGGAAGGGCGAATATGGCTGTGTGGTCGATCCCGAGCTTACAAAGATGGTCCAGACGGGCGTTGAGAACAGTCGGGTTGCCGATTTGGGCTCGTGGCTGGGCGTCGGTGAGTCAGAGGAGAGCAGAGGATGTAGAGATCATTCCTCGCGCATTCGCTAAACATCGAGCTTTGTTTTGGTCGCGTTTAACAGTTTCAGAGACGCCCACATGTCCACAGCAGGGATTGTTACCTCCAACTCAAGATGGTGCCGGATGCTCGGTCGCATCTGAAGGAGCGCCGGTCGCATTTCTCTCAACACCGCTGACAGCGTCACCATCTAGTCCCTATGAACGCCTGATGCATCTCGTACAGGCGACATTACGACCAGGAGCGCAAGATCTCGGACTCCATCTCAGTGTCTTGGTCAAGGGAGCCCGAGGAAGTGGCAAAAAGACGATTGTCAGATGGGTAGCGCAGCGATGCGGTGTCCATTTGTTGGAGGTGAGGAAAACGCCAGGCTTGGAGAAGAAGAAGGGGAAAGAAAAACTCCCAGGGCCCGCAAGACGAGTCACAGCGTTCTGGTGCTCATCCTTCGATGTCTTTGTCTTTTCTTTGCAGCTCAACTGTTTCGATCTGATCTCAGATACCGATGCACGGACGGAGGGTGTGATGAGGGCTCGATTCGAGAAAGCTGCGTCATGCGGACCAGCCATCCTGCTGCTGCAGAACGTCGAGGCGCTCGCGCGCAAATCGCAAGCTCTGGAGAGCGGGCAGGAGCCCCTCATGGCTGGCGTTCTGGCGGATTGCATCAAGGATCTGTGGAAGGTGGAACAGCGGAAACGGAGGTCAAAACTTCGCAAGAAGCAAAGACTGCAGATGGAAAGGCGAGAAAGGGACGGGACTCTGGATGGCAAAAAGGGAGGAGCAAACGGCGATGCTCATCAAGACCAAGAAGACTCTTCTGACGACGAGGATTCAGCAGATGAGGAAGATGAGGAGACACCGTTCCCGGTGGCGGTTTTTGCTACCACAAGCGATGCAGACAAGTGTCCCACCAGTGTGTTAGGCTGTTTCAAGCACGAAGTCGCGATTACAGTGAGTATTGCTGCTCGAGACCCCCTCGGCACTGAGCGCTCTCGCATGTAGTGATACACTCACCTAAACTTCTTACTCGGACATATAGGCGCCAAACGAAGTCGAAAGATTGGAGATCTTGACTACCGCGGTGAAAGGTACCTCCATCTATCCGGACGTGAGTCTGAAGAACCTTGCGACGCAGACTGCCGCGCTTGTCGCGGCCGACCTTGTCGATCTTGTCGGGCGAGCGAAACTGGCGACGATGGCGAGATTGCAAAAGCACTTGTGAGTGATCAGTCTTTCTTTCGTTTCTGATCGAGCTTTTGTGGACTCTGAATTGAGTATGTAATGCCGACTCGTGCCATCTGAACCAGTGGGGCGCACGCGTGGTCTGTCGAAAATGCTGCAGCAGCAGGAATTGCGATCAATGGTGCAGACTTTGATCTAGCGCTGAACAAAGCCAGAGCGAGCTACAGTGAAAGCATCGGCGCACCCAAGATCCCGAATGTGACCTGGGACGACGTCGGTGGACTGGCAAGCGTGAAAAACGACATTCTGGACACCATTCAACTACCACTGGAGCACCCAGAGCTCTTCTCAGACGGACTAAAGAAGCGAAGCGGAATTCTGCTCTACGGCCCACCGGGAACAGGCAAGACGCTCCTTGCAAAGGCGGTGGCCACGTCTTGCTCTCTCAACTTCTTCTCTGTCAAAGGTCCCGAGCTGCTCAACATGTACATTGGTGAATCGGAGGCCAACGTGCGGAGAGTGTTCCAAAAGGCACGCGATGCGAAGCCATGCGTCATCTTCTTTGACGAGCTGGACTCGGTAGCTCCGAAGAGAGGCAATCAGGGCGATTCGGGAGGGGTGATGGATCGAATTGTGAGTCAGCTGCTGGCTGAGCTTGACGGTATGGCAGGAGGAAGCGAAGGCTCGGACGTGTTTGTGATTGGTGCTACGAACCGACCGGACCTGCTTGACCCGGCGCTGCTGCGACCTGGAAGGTAAGTGTTCTATCCATTTGCGAAACAGCACGGCGTGCTCATTTATCTGACTTCTCTTCCAAACCTTGCAGATTCGATCGGATGCTGTACCTCTCGGTCTCTGAGACTCATGCTGCACAGTTGAACATTCTGCAAGCGCTCACACGCAAGTTCAAGCTGGACCCCGACGTCGGCGACCTGACTGTGATCGCGGAACAGTGTCCGTTCAACTTGACTGGTGCCGACTTCTACGCCCTGTGCTCGGACGCGATGCTCAAAGCCATGACGAGAAAAGCGGGCGAGGTAGACGCAAAGCTTGAGCAGCTGAACGCCGATCATCCTCTGCGACCCTCTGGCCCGACTGCCTCTTCGACCGCGACCTACCCTCACCCACACCCGATCACGCCCCAGTACTACCTGGCGGAGATGGCGCAGGCGAGCGAGATCAATGTGCAAGTGAACCGGGCCGACTTTGAGGCCGCGCTGAGGGAGCTCGTGCCGAGTGTGTCGGAGCAAGAGATGGAGCACTACCGCGCGGTCCAGAGCAAGTTCTCTTCCCCTGACAGTGCGGAGAAGAAGAGGGCAAAGGAGCAGGAGCAGAGGGCTCAGCTGCAGGCTCAGCAGCAGCAGCAGCAACAGCAGCAACTGCGCCAAGCGGGGGAGCTGATGCCTGCGATACCTTGGGAGGAAAAAGGCAAGGGCAAAGCCAGAAGCACTGATGGATGATCCATACTTAGCATCTGCACTACCTGTCGAATCAATGAATGAAATGCAGCATGAACTGGAGGGCTTCGTGTGACAGTTGGGGTGTTGGGGCGGAACTTCGCCCCAGTGAGCTGCTGTCGCCCCGACTGGGGCGGTTGTTTTCCCCGGTCAGTCCTTTTGTGACTCGCGAGAAGATTCCAAAACCTCAACACTCATTACTACTGACTCCCTCAACTCGCACTGGTCCTGCACAAAGACCATCACCACCTCGTCCATCTTTGTCGCTGTGCGCATACTCACTCACAGAGACGGAAAGGAAAGATGGCTGCTGCTACACCGGCCAGCGAAAGCTCGGCTGCTGCCGCTGCTGATGCTCACTTCCCACCCCACGACAGTGAGTGGGCAGGTCCAACCAACCTTTACCCAGATCGTTCCTGACAGCGCACTGACTCTCAATGCTCACTACGCTTGCCTTGCCCTACAGTCACCACCTCATTCAGCTTTGCCAAGGAGGAAGAGGCCGTCATCGAGTACTGGAGGAAGATTGATGCCTTCAAGACATCGCTCAAGCAATCCGAGGGTCGGCCCCCATTCACCTTCTACGACGGACCGCCCTTTGCTACCGGTCTACCTCACTACGGCCATCTCAACGCCGGCACCATCAAGGTCAGTTCTCAGTCTCATGATCAGATCATCTGGGATCGCGCAAGCTGACTCTCTCTATTCCCCTTTGTTGCCTCAGGACATTGTCACCCGGCACGCTCATGCCACCGGCCACTATGTCGAGCGAAGATTCGGCTGGGACTGCCACGGTCTCCCAGTCGAACACGAGATTGACAAGAAGCTGGGCATCACCGGCAAGGACGACGTCATGAAGATGGGTATTCCTGCGTACAATGCCGAGTGCCGAGCCATCGTCATGCGATACCAGGGCGAATGGAGGCACATCGTCGAGCGAATGGGCCGATGGATCGACTTTGACAATGGCTACAAGACGATGAACACCTCCTTTATGGAGTCGGTGTGGTGGATCTTCAAGAACTTTTTCGAGAAAAGCCTCGTCTACAGAGGCCTGCGAGTCATGCCCTACTCTTCTGGCTGCACTACACCATTATCAAACTTTGAGGCCGGATTAGACTACAGAGACGTCCAAGATCCCGCTGTCACTGTTTCGTTCCCCTTGGTGGACGATCCAGAAACCAGCTTGCTCGCATGGACAACTACTCCCTGGACACTCCCCAGCAATCTCGGCCTTTGTGTCCACCCTGACTTTACATACCTCAAGATTCACGACGAGGAGCGCAAACAGAACTTCATCATCCACGAGAAGCTCCTCACCACATTATACAAGGATCCGAAGAAGGCCAAGTTCAAGAAGCTCGGCTCTTACAAGGGCTCGGAGATGGTTGGATGGAAGATTGAGCCCATCTTCCCATACTTCTATGAAGAGGTGAGCAACGAGTTTGAGGCACCATCTCAAAGCGCGAAGCATCTCACGCATTCGTGTTTGCTCCCTTGCAGTACAAAGATCGTGCCTTCAAAGTGATGTCGGACACATATGTTACAGATGCTTCCGGTACCGGTATCGTTCATCAAGCCCCAGCCTTTGGTGACGACGATCACCGCGTCGCCATTGCTCACGGAATCATCACCAGAGAAGACAACCCACCTTGCCCGCTGGACGAGTCTGGAAGATTCACGAGTCAGGTACCAGACTATCAGGGACAGTTCCTGAAGGATGCGGACAAGCAGATCATGAAGGATCTCAAGGCGAACGGACGTCTGATTGTGCAGAGCCAATTGACGCACTCGTACCCATTCTGCTGGAGGTGAGTTTGACTCAATCTTCTAAAAAGCATTCTACTGCCTAGAATCATCCTGACCCTTGGAAACTTCACTGCTGTACACTTCTTATCAGATCTGGCCAGCCGCTCATCTACAAAGCCATTCCCTCCTGGTTCGTTCGCGTTGAGCCCATCGTAGACAACCTGGTCAAGAACAATGCAGCTACGCGATGGGTTCCTCAAAGTGTCAGCGAGGGTCGCTTCGGCAGCTGGCTCGCCAACGCTCGAGACTGGAACATCTCTCGAAACCGCTACTGGGGCACTCCCCTGCCGCTCTGGGTGTCTGACGACATGGAAGAAGTGGTCTGTGTTGGGTCCATCGAGGAGCTCGAACGGCTCACTGGAGCGACGGGCATCAATGATCTCCATAGAGATAAGATTGACCACCTGACCATCCCCAGTCAGCGTGGAAAGGGAACACTCAGGAGAGTGGAGGAGGTCTTTGATTGCTGGTTTGAGTCCGGAAGGTGAGTCTTGTTCCCACTCTCCCTCTTCCTCGCGCGGACGAGGCTAACCTGCCTCTCTACTTTTTCAGCATGCCGTACGCCCAGGCGCATTACCCCTTCGAAAACAAGGACAAGGTGGAGCAGTCCTTCCCAGCTGACTTCATCTCCGAGGGTATCGATCAGACGCGAGGGTGGTACTACACCATGCTCATCATCGGTTCCCACCTTTTCGGAAAGGCCCCGTGGCAGAATGTCATCTGCACTGGTCTCATCCAAGCAGCGTGAGTGTCTTCTCGCTTGCTACCTATCCGGCGATCCGTACCAGCCGAAGACTGACCTCAACTCCCATTGTGTCCATGCAAAAGTGACGGCAAGAAGATGTCCAAGAGTCTGCGCAACTTCCCTGACCCTAACCTGCTCATCAACAAGTTTGGAGCGGACGCTATCCGTCTGTACCTCGTCACTTCGCCTGCCGTCCGTGCCGAGGCCCTTCGCTTCCGGGAGGAGGGTGTCAAGGAGATCATCTCTCAAGTGTTCTTGCCTTGGGTGAACAGCTTCCGGTTCTTCCTCGGTCAGGTCGCCCTTTTGAAGAAGGAGACGGGCATCACGTTTGTGTACGACCCCAAGGCCAAGCGCAGTGAGAATGTCATGGATCGCTGGATCCTGGCTCGATGCCAAAACCTTATCCGATTCATCAAGGTGGAGATGGATGGTACGTACTTTGAAGGGCCAAACCTGGGGAACGTGGAGTCAATGCTGATTTTCTCTCATTCGGCTATGTTTCACAGCTTACCGCCTGTACACAGTCGCACCACAGCTTCTGAAGCTCATTGATGAGCTGACGAACTGGTACATTCGGTTCAACCGTCGGCGTCTGAAGGGCGAAGGTGGACAAGAAGACTGGCTCACAGCACTGAACAGTCTGTTTGAGACACTGTTCACCCTGGCACGCACTACAGTAAGTCAATTTCTCGAGTCTCGCTTGACATTGTCACGTGTAAGACTAACCCATATTCTGTTCAGTCCTCATTCACTCCCTTCCTGACTGAGAATATCTACCAAGGCCTTCGTCCCTTCTTGCCTGCTCAAGAGGCGTCCGACAAGAACGACTACCGATCAGTGCATTTCCTGTCGTTCCCCGAGGAGCGTCCTGAACTGATCGACGATGCCATCTTACGACAATTCTCCGCGCTCCAGAGTGTTGTCGAGCTCGTCCGGACACTGCGCGAACGCAACGTGCTGCCTCTGAGAGTGAGTCTTGTCGCTGCTTGAGACTGGTCATTCGGGGTTCTGCGAGGCTAATCAGATTTGTCGAACAGGTACCATTGAAGGAGCTCACGGTCTTCCACAGCAGCGCACAGGCGCTTGAGGATGTCAAGTCCCTATCTTCATACATCACAGAGGAGCTCAACATCCGCGATCTCGTCCTCAGCTCTGACGAGGAGAAGTGCGGCGTCAACTTCAAGGTGTCGGCCGATTGGCCAACGTTGGGCCGAAAGCTGCGCAAGGATCTTGCAAAGGTCAAGGCCGGACTGGACAAGGTCACCTCTGACGAGGCCAAGTCGTACATGGACACTGGCAGGATTACGGTGTCTGGAGTCGAGCTCACAGAAGGCGACCTGCGGGTGACCCGACTTGTGGACACCACCAACATGGAAGGCAAGATCCTCAGCAACACCGATGGCCAATTTGTGGTTCTGCTCGACGGCGAGGTTCGACCCGAGCTTCAAGCTGAGGGCACTGCTCGTGAGATGATCAACCGCATCCAACGTCTGCGAAAGGCCGCGGGTCTTCAGGCAACGGACGAGATTGATGCCTTTTATGGGTTCGAGCAAGGCGTGGGCGAGGAGCTGGCTGCCATCATTGAGTCTCAGGAGGAGGTCTTCAAGCGCGTGCTGAAGAGGAAACCTCTGCCCTTGTCGCAACGACCAGCCGATGCCAAGGTGGTGAAAGAGGCAGAGCAAGAGATTGGAGATGACAAGTTCATGCTCTCTCTGGTCTGGGCATGATCGGACGGATAAAAACACTGTCACCTTGGCTCCATAACATGTGATCTCGTGGCATTCCATCAGCTACCCTTTCTGTACTTGCGTAATTAATTTAGGTTCCGCTACAGTATCTCCATTCGTCTGCTCTGTGTGCCGTCAGATCACATGCGACAGAGAGCCCATTACTCCATTTCAGCTTGGACGTGTCAACCGAGGCCAGCGAGAAGTTCCGCCAGGTCGTCGACTTCTTGCTTCTTGCCTTGCTCGACCTGTACATGTAATCGAAGGCGTGATCAACGTGATGTTCCAGCGAAGACGTTGTCCCGAGAAGAAAATTACTGACCTCGTCTAATCTCTGCCACTGAGCAGCAAATGTGTCGATGTCGATATCTTCGCATGTGAAGTCTGCGAGTGACTCGCGCTTGGCTAACAGTTCGGCTTGGTACATCTGCAAAAGACGCAAAGAATCCAGTCAGACTCTATCTGCGAAATGCGGCCAAGCTGGAATTGGAAGGACAGGATCCCGAGGCATACTGACGTGGAAAAGGTCGGAAACGTGTCCTAGAGCCTCCTTTGGATCAAAGCCAGCTGCGATGATTGGTGCATGCCCATCCGCCGATGTGTCATTCTTGAAAACGTCGATTTGGAAGACGAGCGAGATCATCTCGTTGACTGCACCTTCCATGAGTAGGAGGCCGTTGCGGACTGGATCCAGATGCATCTCGACGATGTTCTCTGGTAACGGATTTGGCGCTGCTTGATGATAATGCTGTTGCAGGGAAAGGACAGCCCGAACTGTGTGAGCATGAGCGTCGGCGAAGGCTGTAACGTTTGAAAGCGGTGAGTAGACCAGCAGATGGGAAGAAGGTCAGCAGATTCAGATACAAGGAAGCACAAGGTAGAATCGGAGGTAAACCTTCGTTCAGCTTGATTCTAACGCTTGTATGCAAGGTCCAAGACGTACCTGACCCTAGCCGATCCGCTCTGGAGATGATTTCCCGTACCCTGTTAGCGAGCACACTGAATCAGCACGAGGATTCCAAAGAATAATACGGTGTCATCTCTCGCAGTGTACCAGACTCACGGATTGATGCGCGACATCGCTCTCCCCAGAATGCCCTGTGTGCAGTCAGTGTTGCGGTGTTGGTGTGTTGGTCTTGACGCGTTGAGAGAGAAGGTTCGGAGCTTTCTTGGCTGAGCAAGTCACGTGAGCTGCGCGAACGGGCCGCGTCAAGGATGGCGACGCTTCCCACTTGAACCACTCGCTCGCTCGCTCGCTCTCGACCTCGTCCAGCATCGACTTGCACTCAGCACAGCAAGGACTCAAGTCCACCACAACGACCTTCAAAGACTCGCGCTCTCGTCAAGGTCTGCTAACCAATGGCAAGCTTCCTCGGTAACAACTCCCACGCCGCCCATTTTGGGCCTGAAGCGGCTGCCATGGACATGCTCAACCCCAACACAGCCTCAGCCTCAGGCCACCCCATCGCACACCGGTTCGACCCATACGATTCCAACGGAGGCTCCGTCCTGGCCATTGCCGGGCAGGACTTCTGTGTCATCGCGGGCGACACCAGACAGAGCACCGGCTACAGCATCCAGACCAGATACAAGCCCAAGGTTTACCGATTGTGAGTTGCACCCATTTCCAGTTCCGCCCATCGTGCACTCGCAGCTCTGCTGAAATCCTTGGTGGCCCATCCTGACCCTTGTGACAGAACCGACAAGGCCGTGCTCGCATTATGCGGATTTGCTGCTGATGCGGAGAATTTGATGCTGCGGATCCGTCAACGGCTAGAGTGGTACAAGCACGCGCACGAGAAGCCCATGCCTCTCTCCTCCATTGCTCGAATGCTGTCGACCATCCTGTACTCGAAGCGCGGCTTCCCCTACTACACCTGGAACATTCTCGGCGGTCTAGACGAGGAGGGCAAGGGTGCCGTCTACTCGTTTGACCCGGTCGGATCGTACGAGCGTGAAACATGCCGAGCTGCAGGTGCCGCTCAAAGTCTTCTGCAGCCCTTCTTGGACAGCCAGGTAAGCAATAAGAGTTCAGAAACAGATGTGGGCATTGTACGAGATCGCACGCTGATGCTCTTTCCTGCTCACAGATCATGCGCAAGAACCAGCTGCCGACTCCTGACCATCCATTGCCCGTCCCTGGAACCATGCCTCTGCCAGAAGTCCTTAACATCGTCATGGACAGTTTCACATCCGCAACCGAGCGGCACATCGAGGTTGGTGACGGCCTGGAGCTTTTTGTAGTGCGAACACCCAAGGGCTCGCCAGTTCAAGTCGAAATTGCGAACAAGGCCATCGACATTGATTTGAAACCACTCGGAGCGCAGGAAGCGTTCGGCGGCGACGATGAGCACACTGAAGGCTCAGTAGTAGTTCTCCGGAGAGAACTCAAGAAGGATTGAGCTTGTAGACACCGGCTCCTGCGACTTCAATGCAACCCTACGTGACAGATCTGATCTTGCTGCGTCAATGTGCGAATCTGAATCTTGAGCTAGAAGTACATCGTTGGATTGCTGTGCGAAATTACAGTTGGACAAGCAAGAATCTGCTGCAGATGCACGAGGGCGAGGGCGGATCGATTTTAGTCTTCCCCGCTCAGATCCGACTCGTCTTCATCGTCATCCTCCTCCTTCATGTCGTATCCCACCAGTCTTCTGAGCGACTTGTCCGTGGCAGCCGTCGCAGCCACCTCTGCTCCTATTTGACTCAATTCATTCGCATCGCCTGCTCCCGCCTGACCACTATTCCGCGAGCCGGCGATGCGTTGTCGGATCAGGATCATCCTCGCTTCTTGATCCCTCCGCTCCAGCTTGCTGAGTCGTTTCTCCATGTCCCGCTTCAAGTCCCAGTTGGGTTTCTTGGGCGCGATGTTGAGCAGATCCTGAGCAAATGCAGACACGGCATGAATTTCCAAAGATGAGAGAGGGTGCGCTTTGTGCATGTCGTGATGTCAGCCAAAGGCTGGTACTCACCAGTTCTTCCTGACGTTTGAGATCGTCTTCCGCGATGACAGCTTCTTGAAGTCCTCGCACCGCTGGAGGAGGGATAGAAGCACAATGCAAAGACAGAGCATAGAGTGAGTCGACGAGACGTTCCATTTGTCCGCGTATTTCAAGAAGGGGACTCACCGTTCTCGACGGTATCATTGATCTGAGGAGCAGCCTGGCGTGTCCTTGCCTGTCCCGTGCTTGGATCGTAATTTCGGAAGCTGCGCTTGATGATGGCTAACCGCTGCCGTCTTCCAACCCGCGTCTGCCGCAGTCCAGGTTGGCCGGTCTCCTCATCTGCCCGGAGCTGGCGCAAGGCCAGCAGTCTCTGTTTCCGAGCGGCTGCAGCTGCCTCCATCCCTGTGTGTTTGATATGTGCTGGGGATTCTTCTTCTTGAATGATCGTCGTGGTTAGCAGCTAGAAGAGATTAACAACCATCATTGACATCAAGAAGATCAAATCTTCTCAACCTGGGGGAAACAGGACAGCACGCAAACGAACACCAGATCTCAGGGACAAGGTCGGCAAGGAACGCGCGACGTGATTCTAGGATTTGTGCACCATGTCAAGACCGGTAGATGTAAGCAGAGTCCCAAGCTTGTTGCCTGTGGCTCACGAACCCCTTCGCTGGTCCAAGTTTTCTGAAATTCCCATCCCTCCATCCAGAATGACAAGAACCAAGAAGCGACGGTCTACATCGGCAACATCGACGAACGCGCCTCGGAAGCGCTCATCTGGGAGCTCATGCTCCAAGCCGGGCCCATAGTGTCGGTACACCTGCCCAAAGACCGCATCACCCAGCAGCATCACAACTACGGCTTTGCCGAGTTCCAGACAGAGGCCGACGCCGAGTATGCGTGCCGGATCATGAACAATCTCAAGCTCTTCGGCCAGCCGCTGAGAGTGAACAAGGCGAGCTCGGACCGGAAGCAGATCGATGTCGGCGCCAATCTGTTTGTGGGCAACCTCGACTCCGCAGTGGATGAGCGGATACTGTTTGACACCTTTTCGAGATTTGGCAACATCGTTGGGATGCCCAAGGTCAGTGCAGTGCCTGCTCTCTTCCCTCAGACCACCTTTTTCTTTTACGATCCTTCTACTGATGCAAGTAGTCTTTCAATGTCCCCGCGCGCACAGATCTCCAGAGATCCGACCACGGGCGAGTCCAAAGGGTACGGCTTTGTCTCGTTCGACTCCTTCGAGGCTTCTGATGCTGCCATCGAGCAGCTCAACGAGCAGTTTCTCTCCAATCAACCGATCAAGGTCGACTATGCGCTCAAGAAGGACGGCAAGGGCGGAGAGAGACACGGGACTGCCGCGGAGCGTCTGCTGGCTGCGCAGGCCAAGGCAAGAGCCGTCCGTCCTGGCTGAACCTCAGTCTCAACGTGTTCCACTTGTACTAGTATCGCAATTGCATCTATCGAATCTACCAGTCTTCACACCCTCCCGCAAGACCATGGTCATACTCTACGCAACTCAATTACGACAGGTTTCAACCGCAGATTTGTGGTGCTGCTTTCATGAAGCTAGAATGGATATTGAATGGTTCGATTGCTCACGGCGAAGAAGATGACGATGTTGGAGCCGTCGCACGCTCCTGCATGATCTGACGAATCTCCGCATCCCTGCTGAGCTTCTTTTGCAGTAGGAGAGACAGGATGCGGTTGTGTTTGGCAGTCGGGATACCTCCGCTCTTGGTCGAGACTTGTGTTTTGAGATATGCTGGAGCAGAAGCGGACGAGGGTGGCAGCAACCCGCTCTGGACGGCCTCCTTGACCGCATCGTACTGGGGATCGGCAGCCCGACGTGCGCGCCAGCGTGCTGTCCGAGTCATCTTCATGTAGGCCCGGGCAGATTCAAACTTCATCTCGTGGACCATCATCCGGGAGCTGAGGAACTCGGGAGCCACGCCTGGCCAGAGGAAAGGCTCGAGGAGACCGACTTCGACCTTTTTGAAGGTTCGATCCTTGCCAGGACGCAAGGAGCCACCGGATCGTACGGACCGGATCAGCTTTGAGCGGTAAATCATCGATCTTGCCCATGTAGTTTGAAGCCCGTAGATGGCGAGGAGATACGATCGTAAGGCGTGCTTGTGCATGGAGAGCGGTACACGGAAGGTCGCCTTCCAGACGTCGTAGTCTGTGCCGGGTGGGGTGTGGTTGCGGACGAGGCGGACAATGGTGTTAGGCAGAAAGTTCAACGGCCCGGCTCGCTGCGGAGTTTCGAACCATCGCGCGAGCTTGTACAAACAGACCGATGAGCCTGGTGTGTCGTCGATGAAGATGCGGCTGCGGTCACGGTTCTGCCATGCCTCGCGTTCTTCGGCGACGCGAACAGAGTCTGGTAGGCTGACCCACGACTTCCAAGCGCGCTCCTCATCGAGTTGAAAAAGCTCGCGTTGAGCAAGGAGCTGATCTGCCTTGTCGCTGCCTGTTCTGATGCGCTTCAGAAGAGCCTCGACGGTAGCCAATGTCGCCTCGTCAACCTCGGGAATGCTGAGCTCGGCGCGAAGGTTGGCATCGTCGGCGTCGCTCGCTTGAGCAGAATTCTCTCCAGTGGATTGTTGGACAGAAGAGAAAGTTGGGAAGCCAGCCGAGTAGCCTCTGCGCCATCCAAGCTTGCGCGCGCATTGGAATCGAGCTCTGATGAATGCCTCGTTCTGTTCGGCGTCCGACAGGGACTGCCAAGTGGGGAGCAGGACGAGATCGATCTGTTCTTGCGGGGACAGGGCTTCGAAAGCGGCGAGTCGTTCGGGATCGGATGACAGTTCCTGGCTGTAGTCGTCAAGCTGAGACTGGAGCCAGGCTTGCATGTCGGTGTCCGCTGGCAGTTTCGCTTCCGCGGCCGTGGGGACCCACAACTTTGATCTGCATTTACGGAAGAGGGTTGGGAACTTGATATCGGCCAGAGCAGAGGGTGGCTTGGTGAAACCGGTCTCGACAGCGGATCTTGTCTGTGCAGCTGCCTCTGAGCGTTCGAGGTTGGCAAGGAGGTCCTGTGTGATGTACTTCTTCTTCTTGTTCTTGATGCGCTGAACACGCTCGGGACGATTTGAGACGTGGACGGGACTGACGATGACACCTGCTTCGGCGAGCATCTTGACTGAGTGAGTTATCCGTGCAGGCGGCTGGTCTGCTTGCGCTGCTCCTGTTGAGGATGAGGATGAAGATGAAGAGGGATCGACATCGGAGAAGGGGGAAGCGGTGGAGTATGGCGAGACTGCCAATCTTCTGATGGACGGGATGAGACACGATTGCGAGCACTTCGAGAGCGAGCCAGCGAGGGCGACTGCTCCTCGTCGCATCGTGACTGTCGACATCTTCTTGATGAGTGTTGGAGGAGCGTGTGTTGGTATAGCAGCAGGGAGGGGAGAGAGCGAGCAACCATTTCTTCTGAGCTGAGCAGACCAAGTCACGTGATAGGCCCGGCTCTCGCTCGCTCGCTCGCTTCGCCCCCCCCAACTCGGATGATGATGATGATGATGGCTGCTCTCTCCAACAACCTCTCCACTCAGCCATCAGCAGCAACAGCAGCAGTCCACACTTGAGGATCAACGACGACGATCGACTCGCCCTCTGCATGCTCCAGAGATGGCACCCAAGAGTCTGCTCCATGCCGTACAAGACCGATACCTGAGCTCGATTCGCTCTGTGGAGACCCAGTCACGATGGAAGATCCTCGTCACCGACCCCTTTACTCACAACCTCATCTTCTCCGTCCTCAAGACGGACCAGATCCTGCAGGAGAACGTCACCTCCATCGAGTCCATCGACAAGCAGCGCCAGCCTCAGCCCTCCTTTGAAGCCGCATACATCCTCTGTCCCACCAGTGCAAACGTAGAGGCCGTCATCAGAGACCTCGCCCCCGACGACAACAACCCCAAGTATGCTGCCGGACACATCTTCTTCATCGATGCCCTCTCCGAGCCGCTTCTCAGGAGACTCACCTCGTCAAGAGCCGAGCCCAAGCTTAAGAAACTCATCGAACTCTACAGCAATCTCTGGCCCCTAGAAGCTCAAGTCTTCTCCCTCAAGACACCACAGACCTTCCACACCCTCTTCCAACCCCTCTCCACACTCACTCGTCCCGGCGCCTCGAGGCAGGCCCTGGAAGCCATCGAGGACGAGCTACAATTCTCAACTGCAGCCATCTTGAACGTATGCGTCACCCTCAACGAGTTCCCCCTGATCCGGTACTACAATCCCTCCCACCCACCCCTCGGCCCACTCACTCCGCCTCCTCAAGCGAACGCTGCCAACAACAGCTCAGCCTCTCAACTAGCGGCAAATGCGGCCTCCTCCCTCTACGCCAGCAGCGCTCGCATGGCGCGCCTACGAGGTGGAGCTGGAGCCCAAGGCGGCAGCATCCCGGACGTCAATGTGCAATCTGCCGGGCCACAGACCGAGCACTTCTCCAAAACGCTTGCGCACAGGGTCCAGAAGGCCATCGATGACTATATTCGAGACAATGAGCCGAGCATCGATGCCTCCCGGCCAAGAGGTGTCCTCTTCATCACGGATCGCAGCATGGACACGGTCGCCCCTTTCCTGCACGAGTTCACTTATCAGGCCATGTGCAACGACCTCTTACCCATCGAGGACAACGGCACCCGGTACAAATACTCCTTCCAGGGCTCCGATGGCCAGTTCGAAGAAAAAGAAGCCATCCTCAGCGAAGACGACAACATCTGGACCGCAGTGCGCCATCTCCACATCGCCGAGGCCATCGATCAACTTACGCGAGACTTCAAGAAGCACGCCGACGATGCCGGCATTTTCTCAGGCAACAAGACTAGTCTCAACGACATGAAGGACATGCTTCTCGCTCTGCCTCACATGCAAGAGATGAAGGAAAAACTCTCCCTGCACATTACCATGGCGCAATCGTGCATGTCTCGATTCGAACAATCCAAGTTACCTCAACAGGCCATGGTCGAGCAAAACTGCGCAACACGTCTCACCCCGGAAGGACAGAAACCAAAGACTCTGGTGGAAGAAATGGTGCCTCTCATCGACGATCGCAACGTGTCCAACATGGACAAGGTCCGCATCATCGCACTCTACATCATGTACTGCGACGGCGTTCCCGACGAAGATAGGCGGCGGCTCTTTCAACATGCGCGTCTGGGTCCGCAAGAGATGGATGCCGTTGACAACCTGGTCCATCTTGGGGCGTGCATCGTCAAGAACCCCAACACGTCTGCGCTCGGCGGGTGGGACGCCTGGTTCAAGAAGGGACGACGGAAGCAGCAGCCGACTGGCGAAGAGTACGATGTAAGCAGATACCAGCCTCTCGTCAAACTCATGGTCGAGGATCACTTCTTGGGAAAGCTGGACGCGTCGCAATATCCGTACGTGCGGGATGCATCCGGCGCTGACGGAGCGCGCGGGTCAGACTACAGCGGACAAGGCTCGTCATCATCGTCTCTCAGCACAGGCCTGAGCTTGGCTAGCTTCCGAGGCACGAGTCCTATTCCCGGCATTAGCCCTTCCCCTTCACCTGCTCCCGGCGGCCGGCCACAGCCTAACAGCTTAAGGAGCGCCAAGCCCGCCTGGGCCACAAAAGGTCGCACCCCAGGTGCCGGCGGAGGGGGAGGCGTCAGTGGATCGAGTGGTGGAGGTATGGGCATTGGTTCCGGATCGGATCGCTACGGAGCCGGGCGAAGTCTGGGAGGAGGCCCAGATTCACGGGATCCGAAGCGGCAACGCATTCTCGTATTTATTGCAGGTGGGATGACCTACAGCGAGATTCGAAGCGCGTACGAGCTTAGCAACAAGCTGGGCAAGGACATGTACATCGGTCAGTCACTGGCCATGCCCGCATGTTCCTGATACCCTTGCCTCCTAGACTGACTCTCAGGATCCTCTCTGTGCCCACACTTTTTATGAACAGGATCTTCTCACACCTTCACCCCAGAACGTTTCGTGGACGCTCTCCGGAGATTCGGTAGTACCGGAGGAGGAGGGCACGCGATGCCTGGCTCCGGCGCGATGGGTGCGCCTCCTTCTCATCAACTGGGCTATGAGCCAAGGGCTACTCCGCAGCATCCACGCCCTCAAGCCGGGTTTGCGACCAATGGGCACGGCTCAGCGCCGCATCACGGCCATCACGGCTCACACGGATACCCAGCGGGTGGGTTCCAAGCTGCCTCCCCTCCACCACGACAGCCTGCCGCCCCACCCGTGAACCAAAACACGTACGAAAGACGGTTCGGCGGCGGAACAGCGACTCCATCTTCCACGCAGAGCGGGAGCAGCGGCTACTCGTCACCTCACCACTCGCAGCAGCAACATCACCATCAACCTTATCCACAGCAACATCACCAACAGCAACATCATCAGCAGCATTCACACGCGTCACAGCAAAGTCCCTATGGCGGGGCAGGAGGGCCAGGTCATCATCAGGGTGGGTATGGAGTCCAACACGGATATGGAGCAGGAGCTCAGGGTGTGTTCTCTCAAGGAAACGGACTGCGGCCGCCGAGTCCATCGTCGAGCGAGCTCAGCAAAGACAAGAAGAAGAGCAGGGTGAGTGCCCTAACGCGCGGGCCCCCTTGACAATGGCAGGAAACTAACTCTCTCCATCCCAACCAACCATATTCTCGTAGAATCCCTTCTCCAGGAAGAAATGAAAATCTGTCATCATGCCCGTTTGTCAACATGCTGGATTGCCGTTTGCTCTCTGTTCTTTGGCTAGGATGCGTGTTGATGAATGTCTTGTATGAGAGGGCGGAAGCGAACAACAACCGGACTAATTTTCAAAATACATGGCTCTATCGGCCGATTGAAGCGTCTCGGCCGACAAAGCATTAACCCGCCAACATTAAGCTCGACCTTGACATTTTCTGAGGACCTTGAGAGATGGACAATGACAGCGCCAAGCAGGGAAGCCACCATATCTGCTGCCTTTACAGTCATCAGGTCATTTGCGTAAGTCGAAGACAGATATGATTTCAGTGGGGCTGATTTTTTTTGTCAATTTCTGGTCTATACACATTATCGAAGAAAAGACTCCTTCTTGACGCTGCAGCGTCTAGATCCCAGCTTCATAACCTCTACGCCGCTGATCGGACAGTCTTGAAAAATTATCTCTTGCCTGCCCGCCCAAAAAAATTGCCGTCAAGGCGTTGACGCGCGTCTAGACCCGCTTCTGCTGTCTTCCCCTTTTGTATTCCTCCTTCCGACCCCGATTCCTCTTGCTCTCTGCTGATACTTTTCAACTCCCACCAGCAGACTCCAGAATTGCAGTCCTGGAGTATGTGCTTTTTTGTTTTGTGTTTGATCCGAGGCGCTCACTGCAATAAGTCAAGTTCGATTTGATGTGATTTTCGAATGTAAGCCTTACTTCGCATTGTCTGATTAGTACAGCCTGTATTCTCTTCGTCCTTCCCATACCTCATCATTCG
>LAXH01000139.1:240-45110 GCA_001006505.1 Tilletia horrida | reverse complement strand
GAGAGGTAGAGGCCCCTTGCCGCCTTGAGCTTGACCGCCCGTGAGACCGGAAGTCAGACCACCGACGAGCGGAAGTCCAGCGAGAGCTCGCTCGGAGTGCTCCGACTCATCGCGAGATCCGAGTGAGATAGGCAGGAAGCTGCCTTTGTTGCCCTTTGTGTTGAGACCTAGCTCTTGGGTAACGCCCCCGAGAGAAGGGACAGCGCGGCGGCGGATCTCAAAGCCCTTGTTTTCTCCGGCGGAGACGCTGACGGAGAGGAAGATGGCAGTGGCAATGATGCCGGTGAGAGGTCGCATTACGAGAGAGGGGATGAGAAAGTTACGAAAAGAGCGTGAGTTATCGAGAAGATGAGATAGGCAGAGGTAATCGGATCTGCGGAGGAGGGGAAGGGCAGAGGAAGAACAGGGATGAAGAAAATAAATGGGAGATGCAGGACCAAATCAGTGGCTCATATAAGGCGCAAGTAATCGAGCAGGCTTTAAGCGTGATCGTCTGCAGAATCACTGTCTCTTGTGCTGCGAAGCATGTGTGTGCCTGAGGGGTTGAAGGCCTGCATCGCTGGCAAATGCTCCAGATTCATCCTGGCATGTCCCCCTGACAGCTGTTCTGCCAGATCGAGAGCAACTACGTGAGTGGGAGTCAGCTACGCATGCCGACGTGCTGGCGATGGATCGAGACGCGGGAGGTGAGATGTAGCCAGGGGAGCCTGAACAGTCAGCATAGCCATTGGGAAAAACGATCGAACGTGTCTGGATGCAGAAGGGCATGGTGTCGAGCCGTTGGCAAAGCTTGAATGCCGACAAACCTGTGGATCACCACAGGCTGGCGCCCCACAATGCACCGCCCAAAGTTCCGGTCAGTGTCCGGGTCTAGCGCGACAGCGTCCACACCACTGCGGAAGCCATGCATGTATTGCTGCTGGCATGCAGCCCGGGCTCAAGAGCGTCGCATGCTGAAGATGATCGACAACCGTCCGACTTTCCTGTGAGTCTGCGCGGTTATGTACTTCGGCATGACCGGTCCGAAGCACCGAGTCATACCTGACCACCTCCCAAACAGCAACCCAACCTTCCAAAACTTCTTGAACCAACTTCTTGAGTTCTCCCCAACTACGGATTCTTTATCTGAGCTTCCTCAGCACAATGTCGAACGAGCAACTCACGGCCGAAGCCAGATTTGAGCTCATCACGCGCAACCTCCAGGAGGTCCTCGGTGGAGACTCCATCCGGGCGATTCTGGAGAAGAACGAGAGGTCACCAATCTGCTACTGGGGTACCGCCCCCACTGGCCGGCCCCACATCGGATACCTCGTCCCTCTTGCCAAGATTGCCGACTTTCTCCGGGCAGGAGTTGAGGTGAAAATCCTCTGGGCCGACATTCACGCCTTCCTCGACAACCTCAAGGCTCCCATCGAACTCGTTCGCCATCGGGTAGAATACTACAGCCATGTGATCCGAGCCGTCTTTGACTCGGTCGGAGTGCCCACCGACAAGCTCATCTTTGTCGTCGGCTCTTCTTACCAGCTCACGCCCGAGTACAGCATGGACAACTACCGGCTCTGTGCGACTGTGACGGAACACGATGCCAAGAAGGCCGGTGCCGAGGTCGTCAAGCAAGTCTCGAGCCCGCTGCTCTCGGGTCTGATCTACCCTGGTCTTCAGGCGCTCGATGAGCAGTACCTCGGCGTCGACTTCCAGTTCGGCGGTGTCGACCAACGGAAAATCTTTGTGCTGGCAGAGGAAATCTTGCCCAAGCTCGGCTACGCCAAGAGAGCTCATCTGATGAATGCCATGGTGCCGGGCTTGAAAGGATCGAAGATGAGCTCGTCCGACGCGGATTCAAAGATCGACTTCCTCGACTCGGAAAAGGACGTAAAGAAGAAGCTCAACGCTGCGCATTGCGTGGAGGGCGTGGTGGAAGATAACGGTGTTCTTGCATTTGCAAAGGCCGTCATCTGGCCCATTGCTCGGCTTCGCGCAGAGTCTCGCGCAAGCGGTCAGACCGACCTCGCCGGAGCAAACAGGACATTCGCAGCCGAGGGAGCACCAGAGGGCACAGTGCTGTCCATCGTCAGACCAGAGAAGTACGGAGGCTCGCTACACTACTCCAGCTACGAAAAACTGGAAGAGGATTTCGCGTCCAAGACATTACATCCCCTCGACCTTAAGACGGGCGTTGCGGGAGCCATCAACAGCTTGCTGGCTCCCATTCGGGACGAGTTTGAGAAGAATGAGGCTTTCAAAAAGGCAGAGGAGGCAGCATACCCCAAGCCCGTGCCAGAGAAGAAGAAGAAAGAGAAGAAGGGTGAGTCCTTCCCTGTGGAGGGAGTGGGAGGCAAGCTGCCTTGAAGTGCATTCACGCTGATAACTCCGTCGATGCGGACACAGTGAACCCTCGATTTGCAAAGGACGCTCAAGGAGCAGCAACGGCGGATTCAGCAGTGACACCCGCTGCATCATCCAGCACAACCCCGGCCCAAGCGTCATTACCAGCAGCTAATGCGCAAGGTACAGCAGAGGGCGACGCGGAACAATTACCAGAAAAGCTAGCGGGAGCTAGCATCGGATCCGGAGCATCCTCAAAATGATTTGTACATGCTGTCGCTTCACACATTCGAAATTCTTAATATCAACGCGTTCTGCCTTTGTCTGATGATCCACTCGACCTGCGAAATCCTGAGGAAGAAAGGCGCGACGAGGGTCTGTTCGAAATGCTGAATTGCGATGACTGACTAGGGAAGAAGAAGACAGGAAGAGGTGCTGATGGAACAACAAAGAAGGACTCGGGCACGAGAGCCGATGGGTGGTAAGAGAGCCATGATGGAAGTCGGCACGAAAAGAGAGTCAAGTGAGCTGGGAAAGTGACCCGGTGTCGAAGGACAGATCGCGTCTGACCTCGCGAGGTGTGGTCGCGCATAAGAATGAAGGATGCTGCCATGTTTCCGAAGTGGAAATGCGCGCAACTTTTGGTATCTTCTGCTCGTCCTTTGCCTTTCGTATCACAGCAGGGAATGAGCTCTTCCTAACGGGAACGGTGTATGCGTGCGTGCAGCGAGAGTTGGACAACAGAAGAAAAGTACAGCTGGATGGTTCGCGTTCGAGGTTGAGAGAGTATGGTTGCTCGCTCATGCTGATCGCGAGAGTGACGATGAACCACCGACTTGCTCCACCATGGCGTCGATCTGGGCATACAGGGAAGCGCACGTTGTGTCAGTAGATGCTCAACAGTAGAAAGGTCGCGAGCGGCTACCCGTTCTCGACAACTTACCTCATCGTTGTCCTCCATGTTCAGCTGGTTGTCATCAATGGCAAGGTGATTCGGTGTCAGCGCAAGATCCGCAAGGCACAGCGCAGAGCAACCACGGTCACACTTACCGACATTGGTGTGCACTCGTCTGTTATACGTTCACCGTCGAAGACGAACCGGATCTGGGTCTCCTGCTTGCCCATTCGCTCCGCGTATGCCTTGCGCAGCTTTGACAGACGTGTGTGGCGCTTGACTTTGAAGAAGACTTCGTTTCCCTTGATAAGCGGGCGGTGCGCGGGTGTGGCAATGTGGATGATGTGAGCAAATGGTAATCATCTCGAAAGTCAGCCACTTTGGAGTGGATGAAGGCTCTGGCACACTTACCTCTGCGTCCTTGACCTTGATGTTGAGCTGCTCAGGGGCCTCTTGTTTGGTGTTAGCGTCTTGGTTCTGCTCGTTGTCAGACATGTTGCAGGAAGGTTGCAGTCGTGAAGATGAAAGACGTGTTGTGTTCTCGAATGTTGGTGGATGATGGTAACGATGCAGGCGTCGAAGATGCTGCTGCTGGGGCTTCCGGCAAAGGTGGCGAAGGTCGAAATCGCGGCTTTAAGACACAGCTTTCTTTCTCTCTCTCTCAGCTTCTCAGAGGACCAGCAAAGAACACACGACTCTTCGAGAAGCTCGGACAACTAACACTTCAGGCACCAGCACAGCACTGACGCGTCTTCTCGATGAGGAAACGCTTGTCGGGAGCCAGCACTCAGTTTTCGAGAAGAACGACCTGGCGCGTAAACAGATGGGTCGGTCTTCAAGAACTGCTCGTCGGGCCGCGACCGCGACTGAAATTTTGAGAAGATGCCTTCTTTTCGGCTCTCGGCCGAGAAGGACATCAAGCCGTCAGAGTGCAGCTTGGGAAGAATTTCGAACCCATCCCGTCTGCAGTCGATCGCATCCCTCATCATACCGTTGTCCGTGTCTGAGCATCTCAGCATCGAGGTAGAAGACGTGGCGGGTACAGCTGCATTATCGGTCTCATCATGGCTCCAGTCCCTTCCACCTCCGCCTCATCGGCATTCAGCGGGTCAACATCATCCGCCGGCTCCTCCAAGATTGCCAAGTTTGTCGACGAGAACCGCACCATCCTACTCGCGTCAGGAGCGGCCATCTCCCTCGGCGTCGCTTACTACTTTCTGATCGGACCTGGATCTAAACCAGCAGGGTCGGCGAAGGGTGGTGATGCCTCCGCCTCGAGCGCGCAAGACAAGGCCAGCTCGAGTAGCAAGAAGCGAAAGCACGGAAAGAAGAAGAAGGCGGGCGCGGCAGGGACAAGTTCAGACGCGCCGCACCAGGATGGACCGATTCTTGAGGAGGCTACAGATGGTGAGCAAATCATCACGACTACAGTAGTTGAGGCTGCCCAGCACTCACCGATCATGCATTGACCTCATCCGCAGAGCAATTATTTGACTTGTCCGAGGACGAGATAAGACGGTTGCCCGAAGAGGTAAATCATGACGAATCCCGCAGATCTTTCAGGAACGCGCTTGCTGAAGAACTGGCATTTGTGAAAATCTTTGCAGCGGCGAAAATCTTTGGCGCAAGCCTTCAAGGTTGCAGGAAACAAGAAGTACCAAGCGCGCCAATTCGAGGAAGCTACCTACCTATACACAAAGGCTCTTGCGGCTGAGGAGCAGGCAGTCTTCTATTCCAACCGGGCGGCATGCTACTCCAACCGTGGTGACTACGAGAAGGTGATTGAGGATTGTGACAAGGCACTCAGCCTGGACAAGGCATACATCAAGGCTCTGAACCGGAGAGCGATTGCCCGGGAGGCCTTGGGCAAGAATCCGGAGGAGGGAGAAGCGGGAGAGCGGAAGCGCGAGCTGTTGAACCAAGCACTCACCGGTATGTTGCCATTGTCCCATCTACTCTCCCACACTCTCGCATTTATTGGAGCTGAACGGGTCGTCCCCCTTTGTCAGACTTCACCGCCGTAGCTATTTTGGGACAGTTCAAGAATGAGGAGGCTACCGCATCAGTGGAACGTGTGCTGAAGCAGCTCGCTGAAGCACAAGCGAAGGAAATCATCAGAGTGAGCATCTCCAAGCATCTGTGATGACCCTCTTGAGCGCAGCATTGACGCGCTTTCATCTAGACTCGGGAGCCAAAGCTCCCATCCTCAACCTTCATCACCGCATATCTGGACGCGTTCCGTCGTAAGGACGCACCCACGCTGCCAACTGACCGTGAGCCGACGGAAGGTGATAAGCTACTCATAGAGGCATATAGAGCAATCGCCCAGAAGGAATACACCCTGGCAAACACCAAATTGAACCTGGCCATCGAGGCCGGACTCAGCGGGAGCGACTTCGAGGCACACGCATACAACATGCGTGGAACATTCAAGTACGTGATGGTCGTCTTGACAGAATACATTGAGAGGCTTGTGCTCACACAAATTCTCCCTCATTTTCAGGTTCATCATTGGTGATGCCCCCGGAGCTCTGGAAGACCTGAACCGATCCACAGAGCTCAAGCCCAACTACGTTCAAAGCTGGGTGAAGAAGGCCAGTGTTCTCATGGAGCTCAGTGAGTCGAACACGTTGCGAACAGAAGTGCCTCCACGCATCTGACATTCTGTTCTTTTCGTCACAGGCGACAAGGATGAGGCTTTCCGGGTCTTCGACCGTGCAGTTGCGGAAGACGGAAGCGATCCCGACATCTATTACCACCGTGGCCAAGTCTACTACATCATGGGCGACTACGACGCCGCATGCGAAGACTACCTCAAATCGACATCGCTGGATGACAGCTTCATCTTCTCACAGGTCCAGTATGCCGTCGCTCAATACAAGATGAGCAATGTCGAGCGATCCACACAATCCTTCCAAAAAGTTCTTCGCAAGTTCTCCTCTTCATCTGAGGCCTATAACTACTACGGTGAACTCCTTCTCGACCAGGGCCGCTATGAAGACGCCATTGCCAAGTTCGACAGAGGTATCGAGATTGAGGCTTCCAACCCTGGATCTTCGAATGTGCTGCCGATGATCAACAAGGCCCTCGCCGTCTTCCAATGGAAGCAAGACCTTCCCGCCGCCGAGCAACTATGCAAGCGCGCGCTCGAGATTGACCCCGATTGCGACATGGCCATTGCCACACTCGCCCAGCTGTCGCTCCAACAGGGCCGGATCAGGGACGCGATCGAGCACTTTGCCAAGAGTGCTCAAATGGCGAGAACGGAGAACGAGTTGATCAATGCGATCACGTACGAGTATGCCTCGAGAGCTCAACTGGAGTTCATTGAGAGCTTCCCTGACATCGGCCCCACCTTGCCACACTTGGCGTCAGCCATGGCATAAGACACTTGTGGTATTTGTGATGCCCACGTTCAGGACGCCCGGTTTCCTCCGCGACAGAGAGACCAGGCTAGGCCAGGAAAGCCTTGGGTCAGCGCAATCGACTTCTCCCTAATATACGACCAGCCCGGTCGCACACCACTCCCAACTGTCCTACACTTCGTATACACCGTGTGCATATTTTGCCCGTTTCTGAGGCTGCTGTCCAGCTATACCCAAACTGGCGGAACCTCCTAGGTATTGTTTTCTGACGAACAAAACTACCCTCCACTCATCATCGAACTCCTGCCTTCTAGCTTTGCAGTGTGACATGCTGAGGAACAAATGTGCTAGGAATCTACAGTATGATTTGTTCTGGCGCAAATACAGTTCTAGGACGTACATTCAAAGGAAGGAAGTATCAGTCTGCCATGGCAGATGACACCAAGACAGTCTAGGAGATGCAGATGTCTATGGAAGGCGAAGCTCGAAGATGCCCCTTCCGGAAGTGAGCATCGTGGTCTGCACCAGGTTGAGGCCGGCAAGCTGAGCGATGTGCCTGATTTGTGATTCAGTTCGTTCTCGACCGTCTGTGAGAAGGTCGTCAAGGCGTCAGATGTCAGGCAGTGATCAAGTATGAGGCTCTCTGGCAACTTACTCAGTTCAACGAGCATGAGTGCGTCGAGGCCAGATACCTGAGCCGAGTTTGGCCCAAAGTTTCGGGGCAAGGGCCAAGGTGCCTCAAAGCGGGGTTCGTGGGATTCAGTAGGGGTTCCGTCTGCATCGCGGGGCATCTCACCGTCCGCATGACCGGCGTCGCTCATCGGCGGAGTCATGAGGCTGTCCCTTCTGAGCATGTGTGACGGGACCGTTGTAGGCGATAGCGCTTCGTCCGAGCTCGTCGAGCGACTCCGCTTGTCAGCGAATGAGTATGCGCCATTTTGGGACGATGTCAAGCTTTGCCGTGTGGCTGGATTCGGTGGCAGACAGGGTCGGATCAAAGCGTCGTGTACGAAAACGCAGGAGTCTCGGTGCAGGTTCTTTGCCAGGTTGGAGAGGATTTTGACGCAGTGATCGTCGCTCCAGTCGTGCCTGTGGAACCCATTGAGAAGGTCAGCAAACCCGTCCCGGATCGAGTCCTTGCATTCAAAGACTTTGCCAGACTCACAGAATTGACCGCAAAAGATAAGTGACATTCTCTCCGCTCCTCGTATTTGGTTGGAAGAAATCGCCCTTTTCGAATTCAGCCCGTCCAGCGTTCACGAATTCAGGCACCGTCTCCTCGAAATGCTTCCGGGCGAGCTGATATGTTCCCGGCAGGTCCTGCACAACCACCTTGAGACCAGGAATGTCCATCTTTGCAAAGTGAACGCTGAAGTGGCCTGCACCTCCACCGACATCCACCAAAGTCTTTCCCTGAAGTCGCTCTTCCCAAGGGAATTCCCGCAGGGACGCATTCAGCTGAATCTCGCCGGACGCGCGCATGCTCAGACCGAAATCATCCTTGACCTGTGGATGCTCTGCGAGGTATTCCCAGTAGCCTTTGCCGGCACCGGGCCCTCGTGCAAATGCAGTCTGGTGCTCAGAGTCACTATCCCGCGAGTCTGAGTTGGTAAGGGTGTCTGGGAGTTCGTGAAGCGATGCGAAGACGGTTGGAGCGTGTGCAGCAATCTGTTGATTGGTGATGAGAAACAGTCAGCTTGATCTCGGCAACAGTGAAATCGCGCTGCGCTTTTGCATGACAACAAAGCTCACGTAGGCTGCGACTGGTTCACCCTTCCGAAGGGCGGCACCAAAGCGTGTAGGGCGGAAAGAGCCTTCGACGGGCTCGCGGAACCAGTGCCGGACGGAGAGCAATCGCATTAGACGAGCAAGCTTTTGAGGGTTGATCCCAACGCGCTCGGACAGGACCTCGATCGGGACGCCTGCCATGAGTCCGTCCGTCCCCTCAGCCTCAGCGAGGCTGTACAGTTGGTCGACGACTCCGAATCTGACGACTATTCCCAGCGCTGCGAACTCCGCTGTTGAAGTCCAAGTGTGATACATCGCGTCGACCGGGCTTGAAAGAGCGGCTCTGAGGAGGTCGACAGTGTTCAGGCACGCCCAGCGGGCCTCTGCCATGGTCTTGTTGGCGTCCTCAGGTCGGCTTCCTGCGACATCTTCTACATCGAGATTTGCGTTCCCATTCCAGGCGAGGTGTTGCTCATAGGTTGCGAGCGCCTGGTTGAGGTTGAGGGCCAGGGATTTGAGGTACGAGTAGTTTGCTTGATGGTCAAAAGGGGCCATTACGAAGGAATCTTGGAATTACCACGAACCTGGCAAGAAGAAGGTGAGACAACTGAAGCTCTGAGGAAGTCTGTGAGGGAAAAATTCCAGATCAGGGGAGGGCGGTGATGCTATCTGTTTAATAAGACCATCACCGGCATGAGAGCTTGTTGTGAGTGTGAAGGATCCAGCTGGCTCACCCTGAGAAAGTCAGGGGTGGATGCGGGTCCGTGTTCGCACCCTTGGACCTGACCGCCTTCATCCGTTCTGATGAACCTCGGTCCTTCTACATTCCTCCACGCAAGTGACCATGGTCCTCAAGCGAGACGGAAAAACACTGCTGAGCTTGAAGTGGATTGCATTGGCAAGTTCCCATTCTCAGGCTGGGCGGACAATCCAATTACCGTCGCCGCGGGGTGCGACCACTTTGCCGTTGCTGTTATGTATGAGCATGAGAATTGACCGCGAGCTTGAGAAGGATCTGCTGTTTGGGAAGCCGGGAAAAATGTTGGACAGCTGCCGTGGAAAGCGTGAATTGATTGGTTTGCTAGTCTGCGAAAGAAGCGAGAAAACTGACAGCCACAAGAGGGTCGAAATCAGTCCATTGCTCATGAGCCACAACGAGCACTGCGAGCTTGGGAAATGAGCAATCTTCTCGCTCTTGCATGCGCGTCCTGATGCCATAGCTGGCCGCATCCGCTCGAGCGGATGATTGTTATCGTTTGTTCAGAGGATAATGTCGGACGCATGCCGGAGTCCGCAAGAGTTCAAGGCCGAGACATCATTCTGCACGGGTGAGCAGGAGGAGGTCGCTCGGGCACTGCTCTGGTCTCAATACGCAATCGAACTCTTGGTATTATGCGCGCACCTTGTTGTACTTTAGATACTGAGGTCAGGGAGACGAAAAGCCAAGTCAGAGCTCGACCCACTTCCCAGCTCTCGGCCTTTGTTCTTTACTACTAGTGCTAGTCGTGCATATGGCCTGCAATACCGCCGTGAGAAACAGCGGTGAGGTTGGCCTTCAGGCAACCGCGCTCACTCTCTGCTGAATTTAGCCCCAGCAGCCAACAATGGATCACAACTCCTATGTCTGACCTGAGAGGAGCCTGAAGGCCGGTCCACAGTGTCAAAGGTCAGGCGCGAGCAATCGAATGGCCACGCTGTCCTGTAAACTGCATAGTTGCATCATTCGTCGCAGGTGTCAAGGTTTCTGCCCAGTTGAAGATGTTTGCAAAATGCAATCGAGTGTGTCGACAAATAATCGATTTGAGATGAAAGACGCGCCAGTATGTAGTCGCCGATTTCTTCTTAGTATCTCAGAAGCGAGTTTCCCTCTCGTCTCCGAGAATGCTGGCCGACGCCATTCATGCACCTACCACCACCTTGTATTTGCAAGGCGGAAGACGTGGGGTGTCGCAACTTCTTTTCGCAGAGGTCGAGCTAGGGAAGGTCGTTCCGGAACCTCAGTCGGCACTCCTTGTCTGACAGGCGACTTGAAACCGTAGAAAACAAGGTTAAGCTTTCTCTCATCGGCAATTGGTGTGATTGTCGGGAGCTTATCTCCCTCCGCATGGAAGCCTAAACACGCCTGATGCGCGAGGAGCAGGACTTGTTGCACGGAATTTGTGCAAATGGAAACGTGAGCTCGACCTGGGTCACGCTGTGATTTCGTAGGGGAAGTTGTCCCAAGGTGGAGAATGATAGAAGGAGTTAACGAACTTCCTGGGTGGAGTGAGGACCAACCTTCGGAGATTCTGACAGAACGGTTCCTTCGAAAGCGGCATCTTCATGGGAGATGGTGGGTCATCGATTGCCAAATGTTTTGGCAAGTTGTCCAATCTGTATGTGACCGTCGATGCGGACGCAGCCTCAGCAAAATTGGTGGTCACCTCTTGAGCAGTCCAGACTTTCATTTGACCTACCATGACGTCTCTCCAGGCGCTGTTGAGCAGCTCCTCGAAGGCGGTGGAAATTTCGGACTGAGACATCCAGCGCAATCTCTCTTGGGCGTCCATGAGTGGTGGAAGGTCCAAATCACCAAGGGTGAGCTGTGCGGTCATTCGCAGAGGGCCTAAGGGCCCGTTGGGTGCGAGAGGAGCGCAATTCGCTCGAGGAGGGTCGGTATCGACAGGAGGCCTCGGAGGCGAAGCCGTAGAAGGAACAGCTGATGGGGCGCCCACATCTTGTGCTTGTATCTCGGTCGAGGCTCCACCAGCTTGAACACCAGCTTCTGCTGTCTGTCGCCCTGCACGTGCCTTGGGTTTGGCCTTTGGCTTTGCTGCCGTCTTCTTCTGCTTTTGGGAAGGCTTTTCGGCTGCGACGTCTTCTTTCGTAGCATCGTCGCCAGGACCAGACGTGGTGCTGTTCTTCTTGCTCGGCTTGGCTCGCTTATTGACGGGCACTGGTTCTACGTCGGATGCGCTGACATCTTTCTCCGTCGTGTCTGCCACATTCGCTGCAGCGTTGATCTCTTGAATTCTTATGTCTGCCAGTTGTCCATCGTTCTGACAGGCACCGCTCGGGTCGGCCGTTGACCTTTCACAAGCTGCATTGGGAATGGCTTTTTGAGGCTGAATGAAGTCTTTCTCTGCCAAATTCGTTTTGTCCTGCAACTGTGGTCGCTCGTCGGTCGAGGTGCGGCATTGCGGATCGTTTGCACCGTTCCCAACTGATGTGCATATTGAGAGCACATGAGCAAACGCATCCTGCCGGACAGGCCATGATGTAACGCTCACCGTTGGATGCATCTTTGCCAGGGGCAGGAGCTCCCGCTTTTTCAGCAGGAACGGCAGCGCTCACTGCTTCAGCACATGGACAGACATGCTGAAAGATCGTGCTGTGGTGAGCATGGGGGCAGATTCTCGCTTCGTGAAGAACAAGCATACCTCGATCTCTCCTAGGAATCGAAACATATCGGCGCGGTTCGGGAATTTCAACTGGAAGCGGCGATACGGTCCCTGGCAATGACGTTCAAGCTGGTGAGCATGTGCGATGGTCTGATGTGGCATGCATATACGCATACACTCACAGCTGCACCAAGGCTCGAATCGATGTAGCGGAACCCTACCATATCGATCTGGTAAGTGGCCTTGAGGGGTAGCTCCGAGCGAGGCTTGATACCAACGAAGGCCGCAGCCTGAGAATCGAAGTCGAGCTTTTGCTGAAGGACGCGCATATATTGTGAGAAAGCACGTCTGCATCGTCACTGCAACAGATGCAAACTACAGATCTTGCTCCTGGACTCACCAGGCACAGGACAGAGTATGGAGATTCGCCGCTCTGGGTCTGGCTTGAGCCGACGCTGTTGTCGACTTGCCATTCTACCTCTAGCCGCATGCTACTGGGCGGATCCTGTCCCTGCCGTGTGACGCCGAGTTGAGCCAGCGCATCATGGTACGGCCCAGGCGTGGAGGTAGTCCGATAGAGTTTGACAACGAGGGCAGGCTTATCGAAGAACGACCAGGTAAGTCCTTGCTCAGGAGCTGCGGGATTGAGATCCTGGCGTGCAAACTTGCTGAGGATGTAGGTAGAGACGGTTGTGCTGATCTGGCTCATCTTTGATCTGCAAGAGAAAGAAAGGTGATTTCGAAGGAAGCGATGTAGGTCAGAAGCTGGAAGGTGGGTCACGATGGTACGAGTGAGAAGTGAACGGATGAGAGTGGAAGGGATAGTGATGGTAGGGAAAGGACGCAGGCTGGCATATACTCTCAGCCAGCTACAGAGAGACGATCATCTTGATCTTTTCAACCACCATAAATGCGCTTTCTTCCCTTCGTCCAAGCATGACCTCACTAACATCCTGAAGCTTCGCAGACAGCGGCACTAGGCTGTGCAAACGTTTGTCTCCTGATTCATCACGTCCGAATCTTTTCTCACGACAACAGAGACTCTCCGGTCTACTCCCCTTGCTTTTCGTTGCTGGACTTGAGTGTCGTCCCGTCTCGAAGCATGTTGCAGCAGCCCGACGATCTCTCAGCGCGAGTGACAAGGAACCAAGCATCCTTTACAAACGATTGTTGAAAACGGCGTACGAACGGTTTGACTGGCCGACTCGGCCGAGACAAAAGCTTCCGAAAATTGGAAGCTGCCCCGTCATCAATTCTTCTCGTCTTCACCTTCGCACCCAGCGTCTCTTTGACCTTCCACCAACAGCGACCGCGCGAGGTCGTCACGGTACAAATTGTGAGTAGCTGGTCAATCTCTGTCCCTCCCTTTGCGATCTTCTCGCCGCACTCTGTGCTGGCGCACTCGCTGTCAACGAGATGAGTTTGATACCATATATAGTTCACTTCGACGACCCACGGGTCGATGAGAACAAAACCAAATCTTTCATAACGTCTTTCGCTCCTATCTGATCCACACCCTTTCCCAAACCCATACCTATCACCATACTGTTGATGATTCTGACTGACCGATTCCTGACTTCACCTGCAATGCCCCTCTAGAGCAACCTGCAATGGCTCGTGTTCCCGTCGGATCGTCAGACTCGTATGCAGGCGACCTCCTGCCTGCTGAGCGCCGGGCATCAATTACCAGCGTCGGAACACACAGCAGTAGCGATCAGACCGAGCGTGGCTCTGCGACACCTATCCAGGAGCAACCACAATCGGAGCTGCGACAGCGCTTGGCCGAGATTTCGAAGGCTGGTGCTTTCGGTGATCAGAGCTCGGTGGACCACCCATTTGGGGAAGCAAAGAAGAAGCTTCGCATAGGCTTCATTCACCCAGATCTAGGCATTGGTGAGTCCATCCCGCCCACTTCACCCCTCTCCTTTGGTCGAACTCTTCAATTTGTAGTGCGAAGCGACCCGCCCTCGCTCCATTTGCAACCACGCACATCACAAGACTGTATTCTCCCATCTTCACGTACCACAAATGCAATACATCCGAGCTCAGCCGCTCATGAAATGATTCTCTTCTCTTTTTATCTTTCCCTCCTTGCTCTTATGCCTCAGGCGGCGCCGAACGATTGGTCGTCGACGCCGCTCTGGCACTGCAAGCACGCGGCCATGATGTCTCCATCTTCACAAGTCACCACGATCCGAAGCACTGTTTTGAGCCCACAAGAGACGGTATGTGATGTAGGCAGCGTTGCGAGGTGTTCCAAGCTGACTGTGTACTCTGTCCTTCGCGAAACAGGAACTCTCAAAGTCTATCACATGCGCACCAAGATTCCACGCTCCTTGCCGAGGCTGCACGCTTTCCACTTGCCATTCGCCATCATGCAACAGATTTCTCTCGTGGTCCAGCTCCTGATTGCGCTGGCTCTGACGCGCTTCTCGTGGCTTCAAACAGTCCCCTTCTTGGCTCATGCGACTTCGATCCGCAGAGAGACTGCTGCGCAACGAGCCGAGGGTAGCGATACACATGCGACCACACCCCCGCTGCCGCTGCCGCCGTTTGACCTCTTCATCTTCGATCAACTCTCTGTCGGCATTCCGCTGCTCCGGCTCGGCTCAGGCACACGCGTGGCATACTACTGCCACTTCCCCGACAAAGAGATTGCCCGAGCGCTAGATCGTCAAGCGCGTACGAATGCGCATACCATCAAACAGAAAGTCGTGACCGCGGTCAAGATCGCATTGAAGTCCGTCTATCGCATACCTTTTGATCTTCTGGAGGAGATCACCACGGGTATGTCTGACCTACAAGAGAAAATTTCCATCAGCCCGTGGGCCGATTACTAAATTGAGTGTCCTTTCCAGATGCTGCGGATCGGATCATGGTCAACTCCCACTACACTGCCGCGTGGTTCCTCCACTCTTTCCCAATCATTTCGGCGCGGCTGACTCGCGAAGCGCAAGCCAGAGGGCAAGCTCAGGCCGTCCCTGGGATCGGTACTGCGCCAAAAGTTGTGTATCCAGCTGTGGACACGACTGAATTCACTACCCAATGGGTTGCAACTGAGCTCAGCCGACTGGAGGAAACTGACAAGAAGGCGAAGGAGCGCGCAACTTCTGCGGCGACTGCAGCCGCCGGAACGATGTCACTGAAGCTAAAGGCCAAGTATGCCAAGGAGGGAAGTCGCGGATTACTGGAGGTGCGGAGGACGATCCGCGAGCTGTGCATCAACAAGTAAGTGTCATCACTTCCGTCCTGGCGCGCATGCGACATCAGTGCTGATCAATTGTGAATCCGCGTTTGCAAAGGGAGCGTCCCACGTTTGTATCGATCAACCGTTTTGAAGCAAAGAAGAACATCGCCCTGGCCGTCTCTGCATTTGCGGAGCTGGTTCGACCAGAACTCGAAGCAACCAAAGAAGCTGTGGACCAGGCACGCTCGAGCAATCAGATGATGAATGCAGCCACCGGGGCACGTCCTACCAACAGCAACGTCGGGTCACCGCGATCCCTTTCTCCAGCAGCATCTGACCGTCACGGTACTGCGCCAAACGACGAGGCTTCGAATGCCCCCCTTCGGATCGATATGTCCACATTGCACCGACCCGGACAGGTCCTGCCGCAATCAGATTTCGCATCTCGACGTAGCTCCACCTCGAGCTTTGCACGTTTCGCCCAGATGAATCAAATGACGCGCTCTGTCCGGTCATTGCGTGCGGCGGGTGGTCTTCGACTCGTCGTCTCTGGTGGTTACGATTACCGGGTGTGGGACAACATTAGCACATTGCAGGCCTTGCAAGCTCAGTGTGACGAGCTCGGCCTCCGGCACATCACGCTCTCGTACAATGCCCAGCCATTCGAGCCGCCGATCTCCCCGCCCGCTTACGAGGATGTCAGCAGTGCGCACGTGATTTTCCTCCAGTCTGCGCCAGTAGGCTGTCTGCGCGCACTCTTGACCAACGAGTCGACAGTAGGGTTGGTGTACACGCCCGCGGGCGAGCACTTTGGTATCGTTCCCCTCGAGGCTGCTGCGTGTGGTCTTCCTGTCCTCGCAGTCAATGACGGCGGTCCTCGCGAGAGCGTGGTCGACGGCGGTGTAACTAGTGAACAAGTTGGCAAGAGTTCATCCTCTAGTACGATTCCGGCCTCCAATAGCGGCTCGACAGTCCGGAGCCACCGTGGTGCCCGACAAGCCGAGAGTCGACCAGGAACGGCAAAGGCGGACGACAGCACTCCTCGCGGCAGCATGACCGATTCGAGACCAAAGTTCAACATTGGAGATGAAGATGCGCTGTCCAACATCCAGCCTCCGAAGGTGAATGACAGTGAAGAGGATCAAGACCCGGCAAACGACACTGCTGCAGGCCCAAGCTCGCAGCCACGACGAACCACGCCGCTGTTTGACGATAAACAACGACGAAAGCTTTTGCTCTCTTGCCTGAAGCGGGCCGAAGGCGCGCCTGCAGAACGTTGGACAAACGAGGACGGCACAGGTCTGCTGCGGTCCAACCAGGTCGATGCCTTTCTTGATGGCATGCGGACTCTGCTCGGCCTTTGGATGGGACAAGATGAGACCAAGGCCAGGTCACGAGTTGCTGCTGCCGCTAAACGCAGGGTCAGCGAACATTTCGGTTTGGAGGTGCTCAGTCAGCGTCTGGAAGAAGTAGCGCTGGAATGTGTGAACCTTGGCAAAGTTGAGCCGCTGCAGATCGTCGCTCCTTTCCTAGGCATCTTGATTCGTGAGTTTGCGATATCGAGCATCATTGTGCTTTGTCTGGAAAAGCTGACATCTTTCTTCCCCATCTGCGCCATGGAAAGTGCTGTTCACGGTACCTTTGGTGTGAGTGATCGACTGTATACCGCCGCCCAGGGTCTTCGAAACCCATAACTGACTTTCTCTCAAAACAATATTCTACCACACATGCAGTTTCTATCTCTTGCAGCAGAACACCCGGAAGGTCGCCCAGCAAGCCGCGGAGAAGGCAACAGCCGCTGTTCGCTCCACTCAAGCTGAACCGATCGCGTCCAAGATCCGTGATGCCGCCGAGAACGTCGTTACGGCCGCAACGGCTGCCATCACCTCTGCCAGCAGTGCTGCCTCCGAAGCTGCGACAGCCGCAGCTTCCGCTGTGCACGCCGAACTTTGAAGGAAAGGGAGTCCTCCACTCATAGGAGGCCTCACGCACTACCGAAGGCGATACTTAATCTCCATCTTCCGGCCGCAAGATGATTGTCTTGTAAAGTGACTCCCACTCGCTTCCCTCCACACTGCGGCTCCAGGGGCCCGTCCTGTCATCGTTTATTATCTATTGTGACCTTTCCTTCTCTTGGCCTTGATGTAATCTGAAGAAGTTGAATCGAGTCGTGTTGGGCCTCTTCGTCCTGAATCGGCTACTTCGGCGTCTTGTAGAAGCCGGCTGATTCCTCCCGGCTACCCAAGGCTGTCAAGTCTGTCAAGTACCTGTCAAAACTCGCGCGGCGGCCCTTCTTCCAAGAATGTTGATCAAGGTTCAGCACAGAAGGGAGCTGTCTCGGATCTCGCTGTCCGCTCTGTCGTGGGAAGATTCGGCCTGCCTCAGTTCCCATCAGATCGTTGATGTCACGGAGTTAACAGAGGTGGCCAAGGAGGGAATCAACATATGCAGCGATGACATGCACGGTTGTCGGCGGATAAAAGGACAGCATTTCTGAAATGCAAAATCCATGACTACTTTCCTCGTACTTCCTCCTCCGCACACACCTGCCAACATGTCCGCCTCATCTTCTACCAACAAGCGCATCGTCTTGCGTGAGCGACCCGAGGCCGCCATCAACCCGTCCTTGAACAATGGAACCTTTGCCCTGAAGGAGGAGCCCGTTCCCAGCACCCTCCAAGATGACGAAGTCCTCGTCAAGGTCCTCTACGTCTCGCTCGATCCCGCCATGCGAGGTTGGCTGCGAGATGTCCGCTCATATCTTCCTCCCGTCCAGATTGACGAGGTCATGCGCGCCTCCGGAGTCGGGCAAGTCGTCAAGTCCAACTCGTCAAAATTGAAGGAGGGCGACTTTGTTTCCGGCCGGCTCTGCTGGCAGCAGTATACGGCAGTCAAGTCCAAGTTTCTCCAGAAGATCGATGTGTTCCCGGGCGTACACATCGAGGATTTCCTCGGAGTCTTTGGCAGCGGCGGTCAAACCGCCTACTGGGGTCTTCATGACGTGATCAAGCCCAAGAAGGGCGAGACCATCGTCGTTACTGGCGCCGCGGGGTCTGTTGGAACTATCGTCGTTCAACTAGCCAAGATTTACGGAATGCGCGTCGTTGCAGTCGCAGGAGGCAAGGAGAAGTGCGACTGGCTGCAGAGCGAGCTCAAGGCCGACTATGCATTGGACTACAAGGAGGAGGGCTTCATGAAGAAGTACAAGGGTCTCCTCAAGGAGCTTGGCTACGTCGATGCTGTGTTTGAGAACGTAGGAGGTGACATTCTCGATGCAACCCTTTCGCTGGTACGTTCACGCGCGTGTCAGAGCTTCGCCCAGGCGTCCGTCGCTGATCATCTGCTCTGCCTTCTCAGTGCAAGCCGCATGCCAGAGTAGCTCTCTGCGGCGCAATCGCTGACTACGTGACTAGCTCACCCATCATCTTGTATCCGTCTGCAAAACTGACGCTTTGGTTTGCGCCTACCAGAACAACGCCAAGCCAAAGGGTCTGCAGAACTACACATCGATCATTGGTGAGTGTTCCGCCTGAGGCAGAAGTATCTGTGCAACAGACCAGTCCAACTCTAAACGCCTTTTTCCAACTCCAGGAATGCGGATCAAGGTGGAAGGCTTCATCGTGCTTGACTATCAGACGCGCTTCGGCGAGGCAGCCGCGCAAATGTCCAAGTGGATCAAGTCAGGCGAGCTCAAGACCCACTCCACAGGTGTGTAGTGTTTACTCCGCTCCAAACGACGACCATATTTGTACGCGCTGGGTGGACTGACACATCTTCCTGGTCTCTCTCCCATAGTCGTGGGCAATGGTGTCGAGGACGCGCCGCAGGCGTTGGTTGATCTGTTCGCAGGTGCCAACAAGGGCAAGATGATCTGCAAGATCGCATAGATCGTGTCATACCAATCCTCGATCGGAAATGCATTTGCGTCACGACTGTATTCATAAGGTTGCCGCTTGTCGAGTCCATAGTTTATACCCGGGAACGTTTGGACATTCGCCTCTGCAGTCATTCGAGCGTTTCTCTCGCAAATTGATGTGTTACTGAGATGCTAGAAAGGTAACAGCAGACATTGCAATGGGTAGAAGATATCCCGATGCAACAGAAGTTTACGCCATTTGGGCCTGACCTCTTCACCCATACGGGATATGTAGAAACGCCATCGTCGAGGAGAAAGAGCGGGTTGGCGGAAGGGAAAACCTGCGTCCCGCTTCTGAGGGACTTTGACGCTTCAGTCGACCTCCATGGAACTGGCTTTGCTGGAACCGGAAGCGGCCGTCTTGCCTTTCCTTTGTCGCTTCTTCTTGGGTGCCGCCGCAGCCGCCAGAACGCTGAGGAACCGACCAGAGGTGAAAAAGATCAGCTTTTCAGGGCCTACGCGTGCAAGCGCACGACAATCCAAAGTCCGAAATCTGAAGCCACTGATACTCACATTTCACTCTTTGCACCTTTGCCTGGCTTGGCATCTGCGGCTGCCAGTCGTTGAGCGAGGGGCAAGCTTCCGATCCGGTCTTTGAGACTGAGCGCTACCGCTGCCTTGCCCTTGGGAGCCGTGGGGATCACTCCACCGGATCGTTTAGCAACCGTGCCAAGTGCGCCGAACGAAGGCCCAGAGCTAGCAGCGGCCGCGTTCTGGTTGACGGCCCTTTTGCGGGCAGCAGCAGCAGCTTGCTTCTGTTGAGCGGCTTTTTGTTGTTGAGCTACCTTCTGAGCGCGCGCAGCTTCGGCAGGTCCCATGAGACGGCTCTGCAGCGATTGCTGTTTGGCTGGAGTGGGCGCGCTGGCTGCGACTGAGCTGCCGCTCGCTTTGCGCTTTTGGCCGGACACCGCGCGTGCAGTGGGTACAGCAGCAGCAGCAACCCCATTCCGCCCTCCACCTCTGGTCTCCCGAGCAGGGATGAGATCTCCAGTTCCCGCTCTCGCACCATTTCCCGACGGCAACCCTCGAACTTCGCGTGGGAGCGGCGCCGAGCCCGGAACAACCTCGCCGCGAGGACCCGTCTTGCGATCTTGAGCAGCTTGGCTGACAGAGCGTGAGAATTGAGCATACGGGACACTGGACTCGGTCGTTCCTGTCGGGTTGTGCGAGTGGGAAGAGTCGATGGCGCGTGAGCCGGATCCAGCGCCCGTGCCAGCTGCGGCTCCTGCGACGACGTGGCTGCCGCCCTGTATGAAGTCGACGGAGAGAACGCGTCCATCGGCAAGGGCACCGTTAAACTGTTCCCGTGCTTTGGCCGCGTCTGCGCGGGATTCAAATGCAATCTCGAAAGATGACGATGGATGGTTGGCGGTGGGCGGGGGTCGAAGCTGCAATAGAGAAGCTTGTGAGCACGAGGCACGCGGTAGTGTCCCTGGCTTCGACACCTACTCTGACATCGAGCACACTTCCGAAGGGTTCGAAAGTCATCTATGAGGGGTCGAGCGAAGGTCAGATGTCTGTGCGTCGCAGAAGCTTGACCAGACCCACATACCCTGATATCGTCGGCACTGGTGCCCTTCATGAGGTTGGAAATGAGCAGCCAGTAGGGACCTGAGGTACCTCTGATGCTAATCTGGGCCGGTGGATAGGCGACATCTGCGTGATTTGAACGGAGTGTGAGTGCAGGTGCATTTGAATCAGAGGCCTGATGCATAGGAGCGATGCGCCAGGCTCACCTTCCATTCGATCAGAGCGCATGCGTGACATGGTGTATGTATAGGAGCTCTTTTCCCACGACTTGGGCTTGCGTGTGTGATGTCAAATGGTGTGTGTCGATGATGTGGTGGTGGACGTCGAGATGCTCGTGTGTGTTCGTTCTTCCAGACGCAACAGGACCGAACCTTCCCGTTGGAGGTAACAACCAAGACACAATCTTCAGATCAAGAGGCGGGCGGCAGACAGTAAGGCAAGGTAGCAAAGGCAGACAGGCACGCGGTCTGACCCGAAGGAGCGACCATGTCGAGGAAGAAGAAGGGAAAGCTCAGGCAGACCGACCAGCAGGCTCCGACTACGACCTCCAGTAGTCAAGACAAAGGCAAGTGCACAGAGCAGACGCCAGACGTCCGCGGCCAGCCAGGAGATGGTTCTGAGCAGACACGGTTCCGACCCATCCATGGCAACTTCCGCAACTACTATGCCATCCGCGGCCGGTCCTCGGCTACTCCTGCCACCAACGCCGGCTCGGGTTCGACGTCAACTCTCGAAGTCTGGACTCCCGCCACTTCAGCTGTCGTTCGTACAAGAGGCAGAGACGACATCGACCCGCGAGTAAGGCATCTGTTACACTGGACAACCCATCAAAGCTCTGCATCGTCAACCCTGCCGTACAACAACATCCTCGATGTGGGATCCAACGCGGGCAAGATTACCCTCGAATTGGCTCAGGCCCTCCAAGCCATCTACAACCAATCACCAAGACTGGTTGTCGGTGTCGACATCGATGACGAGCTGACTCGACAGGCGCGGGAAGCTGTTGAGCAAGCTCGACAGTCTCGTGACGACCAAGATGCTCGGGCCAGAGAAGAAGGGTACGGCCAGCCTGTTTTCAAGAAGCAAAGACTCGATCGCATGGAGGCGATTGCTCTCCCGATTCCCGCACACCAGCATTCAATCGCCTTGTTCCAGCCTCGGAAGGTACGCGCAAAAGCGAGACCGGGACAAATTGGACCGATATCTGCTGTTCCTACAGCAAGCGAGACCAAAGGATCTCAGGCCGGTCCATCATCGGTTGAGGAATCAGATCCTAGGCCCGCACTCACATCTCCAAGATATCCGGACCAAGTCCGGTTCGAAACGGTCGACTACGTCCTGCACGGGTACAAGGCGCCCATGGGCGAGGACTGGGACCTTATTCTTGGGTAAGTGTGGCTACGTCCCTCCGCACCCACCCTTCCCTATCTTGCATTCCAAAGCCATGCCTGCTCAACCATGCTACCTCCTTTCGATCAATGGTCATGCAGTGATCCATCTGCAGACTTGCACTCGCTTTTGTGAATGCTGGCATCATTAAACAAAGTCTACATGACGAGGCCTCATTCCTCTCGTGGCCCATCGCAGATTTATTTGCTTGTTTAGGTGAACATGCTGGGTCCTGTTACTGACCGATTTACGTCCCTGATGCACAGTCTGTCTTTGACCAAGTGGATACACATTAATAATGGCTCACAGGGCATCTTACGGCTGTTCGGTCGGATCAGTGCATCATTGCGCTATCCCGATAGCAGCCACACATCAACCTCCGCCACAGCTTCCGCCAGCTCAGCTTCTTCGACCAAGATGGGAGGCATCTTCCTTCTCGAGCCTCAGACATGGTCGTCATACCAGACGGCTCGGTCTCAGGGCGCAGACGTGCGAGCTCGGCTCCGAGACTTGAAATATCCTGCTCCCTTGGCCAATCTCATCCTGTCGGGCAAGGACAAGAAGAGGTTGAAACGGAAGAGGGACCCGGTCAAGGAAGGGGAGGGACCGGCGTTGTCGGAAGTGATGGCACTGGATGATGCAGGACCAACTTTTGGCTACCCTCCTTTCCATCCGGACGACTTCCCCTTCTTGCTGACCGCTGTCTTTGGGCTCGAAGGTCCAATCGATCTAGGCGAGTCCCTGGGCGCAGGTTTCGTCCGACCGCTGCAGGTCTACACTCAGCCCTCTCAAGCATCTCTGGCAGGCAAGCGGCTGGATCGATTGCGAGGCTTGAGAAATGCGGCCATCAGAGGCGATCTCATTGTACCCTGGGTCTCGAGGCAATTCAAATGATGCAGAGCAAAGTCTTCAAGGTTGGATTAGTGTAATGCGAGGATCTAGAATGAAGGAACACAAGGGGGGAACAAGAGCGTTAATAGGTCATTATGATGAATGGACAGGGTTGACTGAGATGCAAGGGGAGGCTCCTGCGGTGTACTTGTAGAGACGTAGACTGGGGTCATCCACTCGAGAGGGTGCCCAGCCCTGCGCAAAGACGGTCTGCAAGCTCCAAGCCGCAGCGGCCTGCGTCTTCCAATTCCAGTAGACCCAGCCCTTGCTGTTCGCCTCGAAGACTGCCGTCTGCACCTCAAAGAAGCGTCGGGAGAAGGTGGCTTCGAAGCTCAAAGCGCGGACGTTTGGCCCTTTCCCTGCATTGGAGTCAGGTTGACCGGCTCGGAGGCGCTCGACGGTCCCGAGTGGACGCGGATCGTAGTCGTTGAGCGTTCTGAGGTCGTCTGCGATGGTTCGACCGCCGCATTTGGTGTAGGGCACACAGCGGTTCTCGGTCCCGATGCTGAACTCGCCCACCAGGACGGGAAGGCGGATGCCATTGCCCGATTTCGAGTCCTTTGCTTTGCTTCCTCCTTCCGCCTGAAGCAAGGGAGCGGCATTACACGCGCTCGCCAAGTGCTGCTGGTCCGTCAGCTTCTCCAAGCCGTTGAAAGCCTGGTAGAGATGCGTGTCCAACGCATATGTGCCAGGCACAAAGCGCGACGTGTCCGCAAACATCGTATCGAATGTGCCTGACGGCATGAATGCATCGTGCATCAAAAAGGCAGGCCGACGGATCGCCGAGGGCGAGGTGGCCATTTTGATCATTTCATAGGCGGACGTAACAAAGCTCTTGAGCAAGTCGAGAGGGATGGCATCGGTTCGGCCGGAGCCTGTCGAGGCGGCGATGTGCTCGTTCACGATGGGCTCGTTGATCACCTCGATGGCGGCCACTCGGCCGTTGAATTGGGCGTCGTTGACAAAGAGCTCGACGATGTCTACCAGGGCCGAAAGTGCCCGCGCAGAATTCTGGACGAAGGAGGACGGGTCTGCGAAGTGGATGCCGTCTGCGTGTCCCGAGTTGTCGAAGCTATGGGAGATTATCGAAGAGGTGTCAGATGCTGAGACTCAAACATTGACCAGAAGGCCCTCTGTGTATAAATATCCTAGCAAAGTATGATCTACTCACCCGTTTTGACTTCCTGGTAATCCGTGCAGATCGATGATGACATCGATGCCATACTTGTCGGCCCACTTGATCGCCTGAGCCAAGTAAGGCAGTTGGATCCGACCCACGTAAGGCTCTGCCATCGAGCTATTGAAAGCCCAAGTGCCGACGGGAATCCGAACCAAATTCAAGCCATGCATCCACATCTGTCGGAAGTCGTCCTCGCTCAGAAAAGTGGCATAGTGCTGCTGCAGCCGTGCAGCCGCTTCGACGGGGCCGAGAATAGAAGTGTAGGTATACTCATCTGGAATGTAGCGGTTGATCGCTTTGAGGTCCGGGGTGAGGAAGAGATCGGGAGTGATCCAGGGCTCGAGCAGGAGCCAGCCGCCGAGATTGGTTCCGCGGACGGTTGGATAGTCGGGTGAGAGGAAGAAGGGCTTCGGCGCTAGGACGAGCCCGGATACATTCGTCGGAGGCGGTGCTGCAGTTGAAGTATTACTGGGGCTCAGGAGGCCAAGTTGACGTTTTCCAGCATGGGCAGAAGGGGCGGCCAGGACGAGGCTGGTCGCTAGCAGAAGCGATACGAGGTGTGCAAACATTCCGCGCATATGGGATGAACTTTTGGAACTCGTCGAGCCGTCAAGAAGGGTTGATGTAAAGGTGCTTGAAGAGAAGTCGAAGAAAGGCCTGTTCAGTGAGTCGAGAAGTCGAAAAGAAGTGTGAGAACAGATTGTCAGCAGTCGGGCGTGGCAAAACCGGAAGCGTGTTGGTTTAGAAGTCGAAGGGAGACGAGCACAGGTTGAAGAAAGGTGAGCGAGCTCCGTGAAGAAAGTAAGGGTTGAAGAGTCTGCCTCGATCGGATAGAAGGAAGCTCAGGGGCCGTCTTCGGACACGTCGTGCAAGGTCACTCATGGACTAGAGAAGCTTCGCATATCAGCGTAGTGCATCAAGGCCACTTGTCACAGCGTCGCCTGAGATCGTTTCATTCGGGGCGGGTGGACGATCTAGCCGATGATTGATTGCCTGGTGCGACCTCCGAACAGAGACGGCGCCGAGCGAGGCAGGAGGACTAGCAACTGAGCCGGAGCAGCGCCATTGGACGAGCGCATTCTGAGCGGTCTTCCACTCAAAGCTCATCCACGGAAACGAAGCTAGGTCAACGAATCCCGAGCAAAGGGGAATAGGGACCGCGGCTGGCACCGATAAGACCATGCGCACCTGGAGACAAACGGTGCCGATGAGTAGTACATATGCCTGATGGCTAACGAAGGGTTGGTGGTGCATGTAGTCGGGTGGATTCGATTGATTTATCCCAAAGGACGAAACGTCGGGTACGTTCCGCATGCTTCATTGACCAACAACAACAGCATCCATCCTCCTTGGGCAGGTCAACAAACAACACGCTGAGGCTCAGGTGGGCTATGTTCTGCGCTTGCTGAGGCAGTAGCGATCAGCTTTCGAAAGAAGTGCTGCCCGTCTCACCAAGGCAGGTAAGCGATCGCCGGCAAACCTGCACGAAACGAGAAGCGACCGTTGACACTGGAGTCTGAGAGACAAAACTTGACCCACAGCAGCCCTAGCTTCCTCACACCGCACCAAGCCTCAACACTACTGATTCCATCATTCGGCGAATCCAGCGAGAGGTCTCTACAGGGTCATGTATGCTATGTGATTTCTGCAGAATCTCGCTTTCGCTTCTGTTTCCTGTTGCTATGTACAGCGTCTGAGGAACCAGGCTCCCTCGAAGCAGCCGGGCCAGCAGCAGCAGCAGCAGCAGCAGCCGCCGATCCTGTCTGCGATGGAGTAGCTTGCTGCGCCGCATCAAGGGCTGGAAGTTTTGTCGACGGCTCGACCAAGATCTGAACCGGCCCAATGATTCCTTTCCACACCTCCTTCCTCGCCCTCGCTCGCCTGACCACGGCTTCTGGCCCCGCCAGCACCGCATGCCGCGCGGCCGTCTCTCCCATTCCCAAGATGGCTCCAAACAGATTAATGACGTCCCGCGGTGCCCGCAGTTGCATGGCGTCCCTCGCGCCGGAGGAGAGGAGGACGTTGGTCCCCTTTGTGAAGAGCAAGAGGGAGCGCGTGGCAGCGATCAGGTTCCGTCTTGCCGTCTCGACTGATGCCGATGTATTTGTCGAAGATGATGATACACCAACAGATCCGCTGCTGCTTGGAAGAGCAGCCGAGTAGTTGATTTCAAACACCACCCCGAGCTGGATGGTCGCTTTGACCAGACTTCGCTTGACCCAGTGTGGCAGTCGAGGCTGCGCAGACAGGTCGAGGGAGATGATATCGATCCCAAACGGCTTGAGCTCGGCCAGACTGAGACAGGCTGTGCTAAAGGAGGACTCTGTGGTCGGCGTGACTGCGAGCAGATCGTAGGATTGTAGCGCTGGGCCAGCACTGGCGACGAGACCGTGCCCTTGGCCGGGGGCGGAGGAGCAGGATGAATCATCGAGAGGCAAGGTCAAGCGATGTAGCTGGGTGATGCGCAGCTTGTCATGCGGGCTGGAGCCGGGATCGAGCAGAGAAGGGTCGAGGCTAAGATGAGTGGCCGATGCCGCTCTTTGCTTGCCCTTGGATGAAGTCGAGGTGCTGCTACTCCCTCTGAAGCGAGGATCGAGCTCGGGAAAGGGCACGGCTACGATTGGTCGCGTTGGTCCTTGAGACGGAGCATGTTTGCCCTTTCCGGTCGAGGGTTGAGACCCGCTTGCTGCTGCCGACAAGGATGAGAATGGGTTGGCGTGCCGGTTTGGGTCGAAACGGGTTGGCTGTGAAAAGGTGTGATTGAATGCGCACGTGCGATAACCAAGGGAGGCAAGATTGACGGTGAGCAGACGGAGGCGGAGTTGGTCATGATGGGGAAGGTCATCCAAAGGGTCCCATTCTGTGATCGGTGGTGGAGGTTGGGATGATTGCTGCGAGGCTGGAGCTGGAGCTGGAGCTGACGGAGGAGGTTGAGGCTGCTTCTGCTGTTGCTGTTGCTGTTGCTGTTGCTTCTTCTTCTGCTTCTTGCTGAGCGGTGCCTCCGAGTCTTGCGCAGAAGTCGATGCTGCTGATCCCGTTGTTCCACTACCAGAGCTGAACTGGGATTGCAACTGTCTGAAGGTGTTTCCTGCGCGTTGCGCATCGGCAAAGGTCTGAGTTGGCCATGGAATATTGAGGTCGAGCATAGCCGCAGACCGAGAGGCAGATGGAAGCTCTTCTCTGCTCCGCTTCCAACCTCCTTTCTGAGCCTCAGTTGCCTTCCTCGCTGTTGTGTGACTGACTACTGTAGTTTACTTTCTTCTCGTCGTGCCCAGCATCACATCCTCTCAGAGAAAAAAAAAATGCTCCGAGCAGCCTGCACCACCACACATGACACATCGAGCTCTGGTCCAACAGAGAGGGCTCCTTGAATCACCCATCTTGGCCCTTGTCTGCCTTGCTGAGACTGTCTCTCAGGTGTGTGCCATTTGAGCATTCCGGGTGGGGCATGGTACGAGTAGGTCCTGCAGCCAGCTCAGTGTGCTCAAGAGTGCCGCAATTTTGAAAATACCTTTGCAGGCCACTTTTGTCGATCACAACAGCCGCCCCCAAAGCGCACTCACTGGAGGGCACGCACGCCCTGCTGAGGGCTACCTTGCTTGAGCTCCTCCTTGCTTGCTTGGCTGAGAGACACGACCGTTTGTCCTGGGTTACTCCTAACATACCGCGATCGCATACCTTCCTCATCGCAGCCTGACCTCCATCCGTTCCTTCAATCAAGCTTCTCTGTACACTCCTTACCCTCTCGTGCTTGCCTTTCTCATCATCCATACTCGTGAAACCTCCAGACTCACTCCTTCCACCACCTGGCCTGCCTTCTGTTGGTCCCCTGCCCCTCCACTCTCCAGAGAAGAACCTCAAGAGGTCATCAAACATGCGCTTCACTTCACACAAACAACAACAGCAGCAGCAGCAGCGGAGAAGAACATCGACAGTCTCCCTCGCAGCCCTGGCATTGGCCTCCGTCTTTCTGTTCTCATCTGCAAGCGTAGCAGCCGCAGCCGCTCAAGACACGGGTGCTCTGGCCAGAGATCCAGATCTGCACCACCAACGCCATCATGCCGCAGCCCACAATGCCGTACACGCTGCCCACGTCCACCACAGCTCAGCACCCGCCTCCTCAGCCTCCACCACAACAGAAAAGCACCACAAGAAGCTAGGCGTACCTTCCTCTCTGCCCAAATCCAAATCCCACAGCAGCAAGTCGGCAGCAGTCGCAGCAGGCTCAAACCAGCTTGGCGCACACATGCGCGAGGCAGACGATGGGAGCAGCAAACTCTACTCTGTCGGCGACAAGGCGACCGAGCTCGTCGGCTCAGGGACAGACACGCTCTACCTCTCCAACGCGACTGCCTGCGCCCGGCACTACACCGTCCAAGACACGGACACGTGCGACATCATCGGCCACAAGACGCACACCTCGACCTACCAGATCATGGCGCTCAACATTGACAAGACGGGCCCATACTGCTACGGCCTCGAGACGGGCATGCGTCTCTGTCTCGGTCGCTTTGGCTCGGATTGCCAGCTCGTCCATCGGGTGCGGAACGACGAGTCGTGCACCGACATTTTGCAAAAGTACGATCTCAGCCGGCGGGTCCTGATGGAGAACAACCCCAATCTGGACTGTGGGAACATCTACAATGGCTTGAACTTGTGTGTGGCGCCCGGTCGGATCGCCCCGCCTGAGCCGCACGGACTCTATGTGGCTCGTCGGAGCGTCAAGGAGGAGCTCTGAGCGAGAGACGGAGTCATGGCTTCGACAAGAGCCTGGCGTGTTCAGATCTCAGTGGTCCAAGAATCCCGACATTATATCGACGCTGCCTGCCCTGGTTGGGTATCAATTCAAGCATTCAAAGACTCACGCCGTTCCGCACAGCAACCCGAAATCTGCTACTTCTTCGCCGTCCAAAAACCCAGGTGGTTGGCCCTCGGCAAACACTCACTCACTCACTCACATAGAGCTATTCCCACATCTCCTCTTTGCATCTCTCACCGCCTTCCTCGCTGGCTTTGTCGCACTCAGCTTCTCCCTCCGCCTGCTAGGCTCTCTCTTCCTCTTTTCCAACTCGTTCGTCTCTCTCTTTTGCCTCGCCTTGTCCAGTCCCCACTTCTGATGCTCGTCTCTCACCTCACCTTTCCTTCTTCTATTCCTACATAGCTGCACCAAACATTCTTCTACGTACTACCCATCCATCAGCCAAATGCCACCACGCCTTTGACAAGTCTCCCTGAATCAATGCCGAGAGGTCTTTCCCCAAGGCTGAAAGAAAAGGTATTCGAAGAAATCGATGTATTTACAAGATGGGACAGAGGGAGGACAGGAGAGACAGCGGCTAGCCTTCAAAAGAAAAACCGTAGGTAGGACTGCTATACAAGAAGAAAATGTTGGGAAAACAGCGATCAAACTTTGGAGAGGAGTAAACGCCCGTAGAGATGATGTTGCGTCGAGACTTGTTGTTCAGCAGCAGAGAGTGTGTGCGGGCACATGAGACGGGATTTGTGTGTGTGTGTGAAGAAACAAGAAGAAGCAGCGACACAGCAGCAGCAAGCGAGGGCGCCGCTAGCAATGGGTGATGTGGTTCAAAACCAGCAGGTGAGAAAAGATGTCTTCCTTCTCCTTGATGGGGGAAGAAGGACACCCGGGACCAGTCCTCGTTTGGGGCAAATAACCGCGGGCTGCTGATTTGCTGATGCATGGGTTTGATGATGAAAGCTCGTTAAATAGCGGGGTAGTGTGTCTGGCGTAAGACCTGCAGACCTGGGGAGACCACATGCGCACAGCGCTAATGGACCCAAAGATGTGGCAACGGTCCGCAATAGGAAAAGACGACATCGAGCCGAGTCTCCTGAGCTTGCCGATCGAATCCGCTTTCGAGAAGGAAGATTGATGGGGTAAAAGTGAGAAAATAGAGATAGGAACCGATACCGGAGCGAGGCCACAAACGGTAACAAGCAGAGTTGGGAAGATCCAGAAGAGTACGTCCGGCGTTAAAAAGTTGTTGGATAAGGTTCTGCGTTGTCGTGATGAGCGTTCAAAACTTGTGTATGTACGTTGGGGGATGAAACCGAATGTTGGTGATGAGTCGGGGGAATTCTTGAGGCTTGGGTTGTTGGTCGTCAATGGATGGAGAACCGGAATTTGAAAGCTCGAATGCCAGATAGAGCAGGATGAACGATAACACGGGGCCGGCCGGCCGACTTTCTTTATTCGTCGACCTCATCTACCTCGACTGGTGCTTTCTGATGCCGCTTTCGTCGCCCAGCGCCCGACTGTTGCGACTGCGACTGCGACGCTTGGGATTCGCCGCATCCTTCTGGGCTCTCCTCTGCGTCAAATTGGTACATCATGTTCGCCGCCAGTCGAGGCTCGCTCGAGAGATGTTGCGATGGGACGTAGATGCCCATGGGACCGAGTGGTGGACCTTGGTCCAGCGGGAGCTCGCCCTCGAGTGGGCCAATGCTCGCTCCCTTGCGGCCCACAACCATCTCGAGCGCAGAGATCACCGCCCTAGGCTCTTCTCGCAGCCTGTGACCCAAACTCTGCGGCTGCTGCTGTTGTTGTCGCGGAAGGGACGAGGTCGACCCGCTCGGTGGAGCCAGGCCCAGTCGGGCCGCAGCTTCGCTCCACTCCACCTCCGAGTCGCCGACGAGGGTCTCATACATTCGCCAGGCCAGCCGGCTCAGTGCATGACATCGGACCTCGAGCTCGTCAAATTGCTCACGCTTGCGTTGGCGGGACAGGAACGCAGCTGCGCGGTTCTTCACCAACCGAGCCTCTCGTTTGGTCAGCCCCGTTGTATCCGGGGGCACAAAGAGGGTCGAATGCTTCACAGAGGTACTAAGGACGGGCCGAAAAAAGTGGGGCGAATAAATGCACGTCAGGGACCCAAGATAAGTTGTGGAAAAAGGAATGCATACAAGCATCGGAAAGGAACTCACTCAACAACAGGGAACGGAAGACCAGCCTCCGTCTTCTGGAATGCAGATGGCGGAGGACGCTTCGGTAGCGGTTTCCGATCCCTTAGGTTCTGAGGCAGCAAGGACGCGGCCTTGGCAACAGCCGCCGCCGTCGCTGCCGCCGCACTCGATTGCTGCTGCTGTTGTTGTTGCTGCTGCTGCATCTGCGCATAGGGGCCCCGACCAGCACTGCCAGTCTCTGAGCCATCTTGCATCTCACTCTCGTCCGCCTTGCGCTTCCGCTTATTCGAGCTCGGCTTGGTGGAAGCCTTGTTCGGCGAAGTGTACAGCATGGAAGTCAAGTTGGGCTCTTGCTTGACAGCGATGGGCATGGATGCAGAAGCGGCGGAGGAGGAGGGGCCGGTGGTCAGACCGAGGCCGATGGGCTGTAGTTGCGGCTCCTGCTGCAGGCCATTAGGCGCATACATCGCACTGTCCATCCCGCACCCGACAGGTGTTGGAGTCATCGGCATGACTCCGTGGATCTGCTGAGCGCTGAATGTGGAGATCTGAGCGGGAGCAGAACTGGGCAGCAAGTTGTACATCGATTGCTGCTGCTGCTGCTGCTGCTGCTGCTGCTGTGGCGAGAGCTGCATTTGTTGAGTGCCAGCCGGGAAGGTGGTCATGTTGCCTGCTGACATGGGTGTGGCGGCGGTGGGGGGCACGTAGGCCGATGTCAGCAAAGTGGACTCCATGGGCTTGCTGTGCATGCTCGTCTGACCGCCGACAGTCGACAATGGACCAGCATGTGGAGGACCGGCGGTGAGGACGGAGGGAGTCTGCCAGTGGGCATGCCCGGTGGCCGGCCCGCTGCCGTGGTTGGGCATCAGAGAGCTGTAGCCGAGATCAAAGCTGTGGGCCATGTTTGCCGGTGCCGAGTGGATGGCAGGAGCCAGGTGCAAAGCATTGTGTACACCACCAAATGTGGATGCGGTGGCCGAGTTGAGCACCAAGGGCTGAATGGTCGGGTTGCCCGAGGCGGCTGCGGAGCCGACGAGGCCGGGAGTGGCGCCAACATTGAGGTCGGCAGAGAGCTTGTACCAGGGATCCTGCTGGGAAAGGGGCTCGCCCACGTAGGTGTTGACACTCAATGCGCCAGTCATTGAGCTTGTACGGGAGTGGGATGTGCTGTTGACGCCGTCGACGGGGGAGCAGAGAAGTGGCTCCGAGGTAAGGGAGGGAGCGACGGCAGCTGGTGCTGGTGAGGCTGCAGCGGCAATGCTGGTGTTGATGTTCAAGTTGCTTGAGTGCACGAGTTGCTGTTGTCTTTGTTGTTGGAGCTGCTGTTGAGAGGAAGGGGCCCACATGCCACTGTGATGATGAGCGATCGAAGGGTGATTGGAGGGAGCTGCGGCAGCTAGACTTGTGTTGCTGGCGACAGTGACGTTGACAGCGGATGGGAGATCGATGTCAAAGTCGAGCAGCTGCTTGGATCCGGAATGAGTCGAGTCCTTGGGCGAGGATGCAGAGAGTGCATCAAATTGGGCCGGATCCTGCATGCCCAAGTCGGGGGTGAGAGAAGAATGAGACGAGCTGGATTCGTGTGGTGAGCCTGCGTTGTGGGAGGAAGGTGTCGAGTCGGAGCCGGCGGAAGAGGAGTATTCTGCGGCAAAAAAGTTGTGCCCGAATGAGGAAGGAAATGCAGCTGCTGACTCGAGCTCGCTCATCTTTGGGTTTAGGTAGGATCGAGGCAACTGGGGCGAAAAGGACTTGAGTTCGGATGCGTGCTTGCTGTTGGGCTCGTCGGTGAGGACGGCTTCGGACAGACTCTGGGGGGACTGGTTGATAAAAGCTTCGAAGGATGCCTGTGTGCTGGGACTGTCGTAGAATGAATGGTGCATAAGGGTCGTCATTTGGCAAATCGGACTTGGGACCGGCGACGAGCTTGAGAAATACAGTCGATAGCTTTGGAAGCCGGTAACGCTGGAGAGCCGGAAGATGAGGGAGATCGAGGCACAGCCCAGGGTTGGTTTTTTGATGTGCAGAGTCCTGATCCGTTGATTCAAAAGGGATGATATGAGATGGATCCGCCGGGGGGATGTGAGTTTGACTTCAAGGCAGACCCGTCAACTCCGATGCAAGGAGGACGATGAAATGCGCGTGTTCCCTAGGGTTGGCGTACTAGCAAGATGAGATCTTGCCACGAGGAAGCTGCGAAAATGGGCGGAAGAGGTGGTCGGGTCGGGGTGTATGCACTTTTTGAGGATGGTCGATAATCCGTGTTCAGAACCGGCTGAATGGGATGGCAAAGTTGTGCGCAGCTCTCTATCTGCACAGCTTGGGCGAAGGATCGTTCCCAGCTGTCAAGGATGACGAGGAGAGAGAGTGAGGTGAGGGTGAGAAGGAAACGGGGTGGTGCCTGGAAGCTCGAGCTGTTTGGACAGAAAGGGAGCGGGGGGAAGAGGGAGAAAACAAAAACAAAAAAGGGGGAAAATGCAACCGGCGTGGGAGGAGAAGGGGGGCCGTCGGAGAAAGGAGGAGAAGGGGGGGGGAAGGGAAGCAAGGGAGCCCACAGGAAGGAATGGGCGACTTGCTGTTGGACGAGTGTGTGGTGGGTGAGTGTGAGTGGGTGACTTGATCAGATTCTGTCCTTCCGGCTTCCTTCCCTCTCTCCTTCTCTTTCGCAGTGGCCCCTCTGCCTGAGGGGAGTGAGGCAGAAGAGGAGCCAAGATTACTCATGGGTTATTCGAGTTCCATGCGAGTGGATCACTCCACTTGGCCAGTGTCCCGCCACCACCACTGCAGCAGAGACGAATTATTACATTTGTGTCCTACTGCACGCCTCCTCCGCAGAAGCCTCCTTCGGCAAGGGCTGTGCGCCATCGTGGCCGAGTCAACACCGTTCCAGTGCTGCGTTCCAAATGCTCCTCTTTCGCACACCTCCATCCATCCACTCGCCTCTCCTGCTCATCTTCTTCACAGCGAATTAACCCGCTTCGTAACCTCAAAATCTCGCAACACCTTCGTCTGAAGCCATCTTGCCACAGCGACGAGTAGCTAGCGCGCAACCAGGCATGAAGGCGCAAAGGGAGAAAGGGGACATTTTCACTCGTATGCATTCCTCAGAGGCAGCACCCGCCCGTGCGTGTGGAGGCCGTGCTAAGGCGTCCGAACAGGCCGGAGAAAGGACGGCGTCCAGGCAAGTGTTGACAATAATACTGTACATCGACTCTATGGAAGCTCAGAAAAGGCTGGGACAGAGCAGCGGTTCGACTACAGTATGCGACACACGCGTTCTGATGACGACCGCGGGTCGGAAGGCATTTTGTTCCTAGACAGGCTAGCCAAGGGCCTGATCCAGGGGAGAGAGACAGGCATCTTGCTGTCAAAGAGTCTGAAGTCAACCACTCCAAATAATAAAAGGTGCAGAACAAGTGACACCCGACCTGATCCCGACACACGACTCACCAGCACACCGGAGCTTGATTCAGGATCAGAGCAGGGCATCTGTCCGGCTTCCTGCCCTGCGGCTGCCAAGACTGTCCTTGTTGTTCGGGCCCAGGGAACCCCCACCATGATCTCGAAGTGCAATGGGCAACCCTCGCTCTCCTCCCTGAAAACACTGCCTCATCGGCACGCCGGCGGAAGAGAGGCCCTTGTTCCATCATCTCCCATATGAGCTGCGCATGATTGGATCTTTCCTCCACCATGAACCCAGCTTGCCTCACCATTGCTTCGTTGGCGTGCACATCGAACGTGGGAGAATCAAACTCAGTTCCACGCCTTCACCCTCGAAATCCTCGATCCATTGCATCGACCCTGGTTGCTGGCAAAACCATTCTCACCAACAATTGAGACTGGGCATTTAGGCTTCCCACCCCCTTTTCTTTGATCCCGACAAGGGCGCGGCCCTGACTGTGTTTGTTGCTGGTCATCGACAGTAGAGGACAAGTCCTGGCTCTCCATCCACCCTCACACGCAGGAATGGACATCGGAGCGCCAGTCAGACTTACATTTCGATGCATCCAAAAGGCTGTCCACGTCTCATCTTCTCATCCTTCTCTCAATCCAGTGAACGCGATTCAGTCGAATTCCTGATGTGAGGGACGCCATGTCGGCCAATTCTTACAGTACTGACTGCAGTCCCTCTCTCCCTTGATCGTTCCTCACTGCTCCCTGCAGCTTCTTCTCCTTGTTGCCCACCACAGCAATCACATATTGTCTAGACTCCTGAATCATCTTCCCTCCTCTGACTTAGGCGAAGGCCCCCTGGTCAGAATGCATTCCACGCATCTGCCCCAGCGACAGCTCTGTGAGAGCGCAGCAGTGCACAGTGACATCGCTAACTGCTTTCCTTCTGTCCAAGCATGCCTTCCTACCAATGTCCCCAGTTCCCTGCTGGTTCACCTTGGGTGCCTGTCTCCTCTTCACTACCAATCTCATTCCCACTAGCACCATGCTAAGCGTCCCTCCGAAACGATCTCCCTACTTGGTGCCATCCGCCGCATTGCACCCTTGCCCACTTCATATCTAAGTGTCGGACAGGCCAACCAACTTCGTGGTGGTGAGGCACTGGACCACCAGCGACGGCACTTCAGCAGTATGCCTCTCCTCCACTCTCGTACAGTCTACAGCACGCGCTTCTGTCTTTCCCGATGTCCCGAACAAGCATAAAAGAAGGCCCTCCAAAGGCCCATCCGAATTTTCCCCCTCCTCAAGGCCCCCCTCACTTCTTCTCACTTGGCCTCTCCTCGCATATGGTCCTTCCACATCATCATCTTCACCACCATTTCACTTCTCGGCCCCATCTCCACAACATCACCCTTCACTCCCATCCTCAGCCACCCAGTCAGCCACACTCACACCCTCAACCACGAGCGACATTACCAGCTCTTGCCCGTCATGGTCGACTCTGTGCACACACACACACCAGACGGACGTCATCTTCGACCAGGCCTCATCCGCCACTACTCCCTCACCGGTACTACACCACCTTGTCCTCAACATGATGGACCACCCACACCATAGCTCCCTTCATCACCCACCACCACAACGCATCATCAAGCAGCACAGCGTATCCAAGGTCAGCAACCCTTCGACGATCACAATGTAAGGTGAGCATATTTGATATGTTTCATAAGCGGAACGGGATCGCTATCATAGGCTAGCAGCCTGGATAGCAGGAGTGATCGTCTCCTTGAATAATGGTCAGGCTTGGTGTGCGCCTTGGATCTCGGACAGCGACGGCTGTTTTCGATTTTCCCGAAGCACTCGTAAGGACTGAGCCCGGGATCGGTCCGGGGCTGCGTGGCCTTGTCATTCGACTAAACACGAACGGTCTTGCACTCACCTCGCCTGGTGCCAAAGAATGTGGGGGGTCATTAGATACCTCTGGTTGCTAGAACCTTCATGCAGTCGCTCTGTGTTACCTGTCAATCTAGCGCGGAATAGGGGGCTCTAGGATCTGTCTGCTGCGTGAGTAATTCTTTACTCACGCCCACTTCTCTCTCCTTTGCTTCTCTTTTGCATCTCAACCTCGATCTCGATCTCGACCTCGGCTTCGACCTCACGTCCACCTCTCTCTGTGTCTTTAGATCCTCGATCTCGATTCAGCAACACTCACACCCTAGACGGCACTTTCCACCCCGTCCTCATCATGGTCGGCCACACACACGACGAGCCTCCTATGTTACTCGCCAGAGCCATCCATCATCGAGCCACATAGCAAAACATCCACGAAAGAAGTCAACAATCTCCCGTCGGCTTCAAACGGACACGACATCACCCGAAACCTCACGCCAGTCTTCATCCTCATCCTCATTTCAATCGAGGCTAGACTTGTGGTCCACCACGGCCAGGCCCAAAGCATATCGAGCTCACTCCTGCATATCGACCAAGGCCAACGTCCACCCGAAATGGCGGAACAATCAAGGGGGAATGCCTTTCCGACTGCCCCCACATCCTGACCATGCTTGCAACGGCTCTCTGAACTCTCCCTTTGGATGACGCTTCAGCAACTGCTGGCAGCAAAATCGTACCCTGAACTTTCATGACTGGGATCAAACCGCCTTTGTCGAGAATGCTTCGGCATCGCGACACGGGGACAAGCCCAGCCCTGACTGCTTGAAAGGAACGAGGAGCTCTGCACCATCTGGACTTTCTGAGGCCTCGCCGAAATATGCTTCATGTGTACTTGGACCTCTTCCTTACGTTCTCGCACACATGTCCCTCATTTCCCTCCTGGAATGCACCATTCACACCGCTCTCGAGTTACCAGAAACCTCCATATTGATACCATTGCAGAGACCAAGATTCATCAGTGCCGACGGTTGAGGAATTCCCTCATGGACCGAATTGCTGCGCGCTCTTCGTGTTGCCGCTGTGCACAGAAAGAACGACAAACCTCGGAGTCAGCTCATTCTGAACAACCGGGGGGTGGGGACCTATGAAGACCACGACTGTGAACTCACCGTGCTGGACTAAACACGCGCAGAAGCAGTCCAGAGCAAGAGTAAGAAGAAGTGTATTGTGATGAGCGAAAAAGCGGGGGGATTCTTCCAGCCGCTTCCTGCTGGGAACCCCAGCGGCGCCGCCCCCCCTTCGATCATATGGAGAACTCACCTGGAGAAGAACGCCATCTTGTCATTGTACACCCTCCAGCCCGCTTTCCGCTCCGGATCGCCCGTGTTCTTGTCATTGGCCAGCCATTTCGCATATTTGCCCGTCGGGTCCCCATACGCAGCCGCCACGGCTGCCACATGCGGCGCCAGCTCGGTAATGTCCTCATCGCCCGGGTCCAACGTCATTGCATAGTCGACGGCCGTCTGGATCGTGGCTCCCTTCTCCGTCTTGGCGCTCCACATGTTCATCGCGAGGTTGTCGGCCATCTTGGCGTTGGAGATGAGTCCTTCGAGGTTGAAGCAGCGGTAGTGGAACGGTCTCGTCCGTGCTGCCTCAAACGGCTGTTCGCCAGAGGCGATGATCTGCTTCATAAAGGGTCCAGTGAAATAGGTGTTCACCGCCTTCTGCGCCGGCTGGAGCTCGCCCTTGAGGATCCAGAGGGCAATGACTTGATTGTAGAAAAACGTGCCGTGGTTGTTTGCACCTTTGGCAAGCATGTCCTTGCCCGACTGACTCGTCTGTAGCCAGTTTAGATACTTGGTCGCCCAGTCGTTCGCGGCCGCTGCATACACTGCGTTCCAGCTCGGAGAGTTGCGCGAGCGCATAATGACAATCGAATTCACCACCTTGATCAGCATTCGCCAGTCGATCAGACCGGTATAGCCACCCTCCTGATCGCCCGGAGGGCCGCGGATGACCTGGCCGTACGGCAAGGCTGGGTTGATACCTTTGCGCGGGTCAAGGAACCACTCGTAGATGAACGACGTGGCCCTCTCCGCATTCACAGTCGAATTCGTCAGCGAGAAGGCGACGCCGTTCCAAAAGACCGAGTTGGCCATTGCGACAATGTCCTTGGTATTGTTGAGCCCGCGCACGTCAGGGTTCAGTTTGCCGTCGCGTTGCTTGTAAGGACAGGTGGTCCATGTCGCAGTGGGCGCAACGGCAGTACGGGAAGGGGTGCATTTGCTCGCTCCCCCTTCGCCTCCAGCTGCTGCTTTTCCCGAGTTGCGAGCATCGCCGGAATTGTTATCGTGCCCGTTGCCGGCGTAGATGGAGTTGGTGCCTCCTCGCTTGGTGAGAGTCGGTGGAGGCGTAGGGGCTGCCGAGGGCCCAGGACTTTGTCTGCGAATGCGTCGGAATCCCGATGCTGTGCTGTGAGTCGGAATTGTAGGCAGACGCTCCCTCGATGGCGTTTGTGAAGATTCTTGGTCGCGGGCAAGGAGTGGAGGCAAAGGTCCGAGCACGGGAGTGGCCAGAGCCAAGAGACTGGAAATGATACCGGTGGGTAGCCCAGGGGAATTCGGGCCCTTCTTTGTAGTTGTGCTGGGATCTGAGGGAAACTCAGGGTCGACACCCTCCATGCCATCGCTCTGAGCCGAGTTCTGGCCACACCAGTTGCAGTCGGGCCACCAGTACGGCGCCCAAGAGAGATAGTCGCGATTGTTCTTGGATGGAGGCTGGATGCGGCTGTTGGTCACCGACCAAGGCCCATCTTGAGCGGACCAGGTGGCACTGTTGATGATCTGCTGACGCGCCGAGGAGGTGCCGGGCGGCGGGGACAGCTGTCCAGTGGAGAGTCGTTCGAGATAGAGCGGGGACACCCAGTCGTTCCCATCGGCTTGAACGTGGGGTATGAGCGACGCCGCCTTGAGAAGCAGACCAAAGACGCAAATCTTTGCATTCCGAGTCGTCCTTTGCCGCGATCTGGGTTGGTTCTTCGGCATTGCTGTCTGGCAGCTGGGTGTTATGGGGATGAGATCTGTGTGGTGGATAAAATCTTCTTCGGCCCAAGCCGGAGTGACAGAGAGGACAGACCTGGCCAGCCAAAAAGTCTTGAGAAAGGTCAGTAACGTGTGAATGTGTGCACCAGGCACGCTGTCTGGAAGAGACAAAGAAGAGAAAAGGTGAGTCAAACGAAAGTGGGGGGGAACCTGATCGACACCTGGATGGGGTCAGATTGAGGTGGTGGGCTGTGGGGACGACATCGAAGAGTCTGAGGTCGAGGAAGCCACCTGTGCAGACCTGAGGCTCATGCGGAACCGGAGCAGAATGACTAGCTCGGAGGAAGTTCAACATGCATGCCCAAGAGAGTGGAAAGATGTCAGAACATGTGACTGTGAGCATATCGACCCGGTGGAGGACTTTATCCAGCTACGGCCCATTTACGGTTGTATGTATGCGCGGGACCCACGCACAGAGGCCGGCGCTCCTTGGCAGCCCAGACCAGAGCAGCGGTACCTGTGGCCCGGAGCGTGACCCAGTCATGGGAATGAGGTGAAAATGACCAATGATGGTGGGCAGTAAGTGAGATGTGGATGACCTCCCAACGGTTCCTCAGTGTTTGGGTGGCTCTGTGCTGTGCCCGTTTGGAGCATTTGGCCAACAGCCACGCTTCGTCAACGACCCTCGCTTGTGGGCCATTCTGGGGTCATGGCAAGTCTGCTCGCTGCTCCCAAACAGTTGCTGCCATCATTTGCACAAGACCGGGTCTTGATCTGCTGACAAGTTGGAATCTGTGCCTTCGGTGGGGAGTGAGAATTCGGAATTTCGGACGAAGGGGGTGTGGGTTTCCCTTTGTTCGACCCGCGGAGCGAACCGGAGCGGCGTTTGGCCGGGCCCGCCTCCCCTTGTGAGCTCGCCCGGAGGCCGACAAGCTTGCTCATCATCGATCTCCACTCATTGGCTGCTTCCGAGTCTCATTCCTTCTTCCTACCAACTTTCAGAGGACTGACTACGTACACAGCATCACAATCGCCCAGTCATGTTCAACGTCGCAGCTCGCATTCCATCTGCAGCATCGCGGGTCGCCGCCCCTGCCGCCGCAGCCCGCCTGTTCTCCTCTTCCGCCTCGGCACATGCCCAGACCCTGGTCTACATCGAGCACAAGAACGGCGAGCTGAGCAAGGCCTCGCTGTCTGCAGTCACTGCTGCCACCAAGCTCGGCGGTGATGTTGACGGTCTGATCGTCGGCGACGGTGCGGATGTCGACAAGGCTGCCAAGGCCGCGTCGGGCATTGCAGGTCTCAAGAAGGTCCTTGTCAGCAAGGCTCCTGCTCTGGCCCACCAATTGGCCGAGCCCCTTGCTCCCGTGCTGAAGGAGGTTGTCAGCAGGAAGAGCTACTCGCACCTGCTCGCAGGCCACACTGCGATTGGGCGTGATGTCGTACCCCGTGCGGCGGCTCTGCTGGATGTGGCCCAGGTGAGCGACATCATCGAGGTCCAATCGGAGGACACGTTCAAGCGCCCGATCTACGCGGGCAATGCGCTGGCCACGGTCAAGTCGTCGGACAAGGTCAAGGTGGTGACTGTGCGCGCGACTGCGTTTGAGGCGGCAGCCACCGAGGGCGGCTCTGCGTCGACCGAGGATGTCTCGGCGGGCGAGACGCCGACTCCGAGCGAGTGGGTGGAGGAGAAGCTGAGCAAGTCGGATCGACCCGAGCTCGGCAATGCGGCCCGGATCGTTTCGGGTGGCCGTGCGCTCAAGTCGGCTGAGAACTTTGGCAAGTACATTGAGCCTCTGGCGGATGTGCTGGGCGCGGCGGTGGGAGCGAGTCGTGCGGCGGTGGACAGTGGCTATGCGGACAATGCGCTCCAGGTCGGCCAGACGGGCAAGATTGTGGCTCCGGAGCTGTATGTCGCTGTTGGTATCTCGGGAGCGATCCAACATTTGGCCGGCATGAAGGACAGCAAGACGATTGTGGCGATCAACAAGGTTGGTAACGGAGCACAATGTATGCGGTACGATCGTTGTGTGCTGAGTGCTGATTATTTCTCTCTCTCGTTTGGACCTGGTAGGACCCTGAGGCGCCCATTTTCCAAGTCGCAGATTTGGGCCTGGTAGCAGACCTATATGACGCTGTGCCTGAGCTGACGTGAGTTGAACAGGAGATTGTGTTGGCGCTGATGGTGCCAAAAGCTGACCCCTCAACGCTGATTCCGACTCTCCTGTCCCTACACAGCGAAAAGCTCGGCAAGAAGTAAAGATGAGTCACACGGATGTGCGCATGTGCCCCCTCTTGTGTACGTCGAGATGAGCATGACGGACGCAATGCATGATGGAAGGTGTATAGAATCTTGAGCAGAGGTCTGGCAGGTGAGAGGCAAAGACGATGGCCCAACTGCTTGCTGGAGTGATGCCTTTTCGGCCGGGAGTGAGAGTGAGAGAGAGAGCATCGATGGCGACAGATTCGGGCGCAGAAGCTGCAGAGTTCTTCCAGGTTTGTAATGGGGGTCGAGTCAATTAAAGCTGTGTTCCTTTGTTCTTTGGTGATACGATTCTAACTTGAGTTAGCGTGTTCCAAGGATGGATGAATACGAGTTCATTGTTGCCTCTCTTGTCTCCATGCTCCTTCAATCCAAAGCCCCCGAAGCTTGCTTGCTTGCTTGCTTGCTTGCTTGGAGCTCCATCTCATCCTCCTCCTCTTCCTTCCGTCTTCTGTTTGCTCCCTTGTCGGCTGCTGTCTCCCCTCCTCCTCCTCCTTGCGGCTGGCAACCTTCCCCCTTCCTCCTCCTCGTCTGGTTCCCGACACAAACCCCGACACAGCTCCAGGAATGTACACCTCACCTTCCTCATCCTCATCCTGATTCTCCCTCTCTCTCTCTCTCTCTCTAGAGCACACACTCCTTTTTAACACATAGCAAACACACACACACACACACACTCCCTCGATATCATCACACTCCTTTTAGATTAACATCTCCTCGTCTCATTCCCAAACTGGACCTTCTTCTTCTTCTTCTTCCGACCTCATTTTATATCGACAATATGGATCAGCTTCAACACCAGCAAAGGCGGAAACAAAGTCGACACCACCTCTCCCACACACGGACAGCAGCAGCAGCCGCCGCTACCCTCATCGCAGCCCTCGCCGCAGTCCCAGCTGCCCACGCCTTCCAATATGCCGTCTTCACCTCCACCTCGTGCGAGACCCTGGCATACTCCATCACATTGGACACCTGGGAGTACAAATCAGCTTCCTACCTCCGAACCGCCATTGGCGACCCCAGCAACCCCACCCGATTCACATTGGCCAACATCGACAAGTTCTTCAAGAAGGACCAACTCGAATTCGCCTTCCTCACCAAATGGAACAGACCTTTACCCGTCGGCGGCAACTACGCTCTCTTCTTCGGCCTCCTCGACCACAAACAGCGGCCCATCAAGATTCAAAACTCGGCTCTGCTCGACAATGCAACCGTGACCCTCACCATTCCTCCCTGCACCGGCTCCTCCTCTCTCGTACAGAGCTCTTCCACCTCTGCCAAGTCATCCTCCTCCTTCTCATCCACCTCCACCACCTTGCCCAGCACCATGGTTCTCACCACTGTCACCTCGAGCTCGTCTGCTTCTACTCCCATTCTCACTCCTACTTCTCCAGCCTTGACGAGCACTCCTCACCTTCCATATCCATCCTCCACATCATCAAGTGGGCAACCATCAGCATCATCTTCGGACAAGAAGCCTGGTATCTCACCAGGCGCCATGGCAGGGGCCGTTGTTGGAGCCGTCGTCTTCACTCTCTTCGCCCTCTGGATCGCAGCCCTATGCAGAAGAAGGATCGAGCGCAACATGCAGAACCACAGCGCACAACGCGCCTCCTACCTCGGCCCAGCTCCCCGCCCACTCCTGACACCCAGCAGAAGTAGCGGGCGATACTATCACACCCCAACACCGGGCTCACACATCCCCGTCAACCAAAGCAAGACTGCTGCCTTCTTCTCCTTCTTCACCGGCGGCAACAAACGCCGGAGAAGCATCATCCATGGCATCCCACAGCCCGTCATGCGCCAGCACTACGGCGGCGGCCGCGAGACGGCCATGTGGAGCGAAATGGATGCTTCCAGGGGCAGCATGGGTACCGTCACTCCCATCCTCCGCAGACCCGAGGACGGCTTCACACCCGTCGGAACGGCCGAGCAAGTCGCCGCTCGCAGATTCAGTCGGGACAGTGCCACCCGCAGTCTCTCCATCCACGGCGTCAGTCGTCCGAGCTCGGCGGCAGACTTTCACTATCCAGCCCAGACGAATGCTGCTGCTGGCTATGCGTATGGAGGATCCACACCAGGCTTTGGCAGCTTACATTCGGACAACAGTCGGCCGTCATCTAGCAGAGATGTCTCTGCTGTTGGCAATCTTGTGGACACATCCGAGACACCCGCTCAACAGTTGGCTGCCGATCGCTACGAGCAGGTCATGAGTAATGCAGCAGCAGCGGCAGCTTCTCAATCGCAATCACCCCAATTACAGCAGCAGTATCCTCGTCCATTCCTACTGGGTGCAGCACAGACTGCGTCGAGACCTGGCTCGGCCAATTCTTCACGCACCACACAGTCCCGGTCGACACCAAACCAACAGCCGCGGCGGCCATCAATCAACAGCACCATCACTGCCGGCACAGTCTCGAGTGGAAACCGACCCGAGCTACCACGGCCACCATCGGCAGGATCGACCAGTTCTCAGCCCTTCTTCCACCCGCACAAGATGAACCGGCCCAGGAACAATGATTGGGCAACACCATACACTGCTGGCTCAGCGGGCACTGGCGGCGCCAGTTCCGCAACAATGGACGGTCGTTCACGAGCGTCGTCCTCGGCCAGCTCTCGAACGGTCCAAAAGTCGTTTATTCCCTTGATGCTCAGTCTGAACAACAGTGACAGTGCTCCCACACCACCACCAATGCACCTGCCTACTTCTCAGCAGGTTCCCAATGTGCAGAGCCCGACTGCCCCCAGTGTCTCGTCGGCCAACATGCCTTACTCGCCTCCTCCGCCTCCATATGGACCATCAGGCATCAGCGAGGATGAGACTCCTCAGCGGGCACCGGCTGCGCTGCGCACTTCGGGCCTGATCCCGTTGCAGCTGGCCGGATCGGCAACGACGACGTTGATGGCCGAGTCGCTCGCTACGGGCCAGGAATCGATGCACAGCAGAGACCGCGAGAGCTCCATCTCGTCCTTCTTGAGCGGTCTGGAGAGATTGGGTGGTGCTGCGCCTACGCTCTCACTCCATTCAAACACCGGCTTACCCTACCTGAGCTCCAACTTGACCACGGCCTGGACGGGCGGCGGGGTTGGTGGTGGTGATGATGATGGAGGAGGAATGATGCCTCCACCCGCCGCCAGCACGAATAGTGGGTTCACGGCTTCTACGGTGGAGGGCGTGTTCGGTTCATCGCCTTTGCTAGCCCCCATCGCTACACCCGCGCCCATTGCCTCACCCGGCGGAGGCCCGCACTCGTTCCTGCCCCGATCCGGAAGCTCCTCGCCAGCACGCTCGATGAGCTCGTCGCCCGCGCCGCCCGGGCCACCCGCGCCCTCGCTCAACACGGCCTCGTCGTCGTCGAGCATGGGCACGGGCCCGAACGGCATGGCGCGCAAAAGGCCAAGTTTCAGCTACGGGAGCAATGACCCCGTGGCGTACATGCAGGCCACGGCAGGCTTTGCGAGGCCGCCGTCGAGGGCGAACAGTGTGTCGAGTGCGAACCATGGGCAGCTGATGGGTGGGCACAATCGGATGACGGTCGACTCGGCCAATCCGCTGTTTGCGGCCTTGAGCCATCTGGA
>LAXH01000138.1:0-45181 GCA_001006505.1 Tilletia horrida | reverse complement strand
AGGTTCCAAGTTCGCTCGGGCCCTCTCGTCGCTCCGAAGCTTGGACAGAACTGAGAAGGCGGGGAAGTCGTTGAGCAAACAAATCATTCTCGGGCCGAAGGCTGCGCCGGAATTCACCGACGCCGTTGTTGCTTCAAGCAAGCCGACGACATCTTCTTGTTCTCGACAACCAACCTCGACCAGCTCCAGTTGACCGTGCGTCAACATCGCTCGTGCATCGCTTCGGAGACTTCAGCAATGGCAGCCCCTGCACCTTCAAGCGCGCCCCTTGCGCCTCTCTCTGCTAATCCACCGGCCCCTCCAAACCTCATGCCGACTGAAGATCAGCACTTGTTCTGCATGGTCTGCGCGTCCAACCAGAATCGTTCCATGGAAGCTCACAATGTCCTCTAGTGAGCACGTGTACCTAGTCGCCTTGAGAGAACTCACAGAATACTGATGTGGTATGTGGCCTCCTCTTACCTTCGCAGCCATGCCGGATTCAAGGTCGTCTCAGCAGGAACAGGAACCTTGGTCAGACTACCAGGCCCTTCAGCCGACAAACCAAACAACTACGCGTTCGGTACCGCATACGACTTCATGTACCAAGATCTGAAGGGTAAAGACCCACGACTGTACCAGGCAAACGGGTTGCTGCCCATGCTGGACCGAAATCGAAGACTGAAACGCGCGCCTGAGCGATGGCACGAGAGCAGGAATATCGCGGATGTGGTTATCACTTGCGAGGAGAGGTGCTACGACTCCGTCTGCGAGGACTTGCTCAATCGTGGCGGTGAACTGAACCGGCCTGTCCACGTCATCAATGTCGACATCAAGGACAATCACGAAGAGGCACTCGTCGCCGGGAAAGCTATCCTGGAGCTCGCCAAGGCAGTGAGTGTCTCTGACAACAGTTCCCAAGATTCATGGTCCTTCGAGAGGTCACCGAGCTGACAGGCCGCTTCCGCCCATCTATGTTGCAGATCGAGAATGCGAAAGACCTTGACTCCGAAATCACTTCCATCCTCGACACTCATCAGCAGAGACATCCACACCCACTTCTCCACACAGTTCTCTACTATTGAAGCATGATCAAGGCCCGGCCATGTACACTCGCAAACAGCATCAACAACCAAAAATGTACACTATTTCATCCGCCATGGCAACCCAGGGTCACCCAAAACAAGAGATTTAACATGAGAAATGGCGCAAATGTGAGACGTTGCGAGGGCGAGCTACGCTCCGCTCCCTCATGGACTCGAAATTTCCTAAAAGTTGTATCTGCGCCAAAGATCTTGCCTCCTCTCAAAGCGGGCCACATCAAACTGGAGAGTATAAAGGCAGATATCCAAGCCGCGTTTCTCTCCAAGGACGCATCTTGCCGCTGCTCCCGTTGCAGAGGAGCCAACGTACGTCCGACCGGCAATATTCTGGTTCGGAATAGAAATGGGAATTGAACGTCAGCTGCGTGCAAGATCTTGGGCTCATCTTGGACGTGGCTCTGTGCATCTTTGAAGCCACTGTCGAGATCAACACATACCCGATCGATCTCCGATAGCATGTCCGAGCTGAAAGGTGTCGTGATCTTTGCTATTCTCGCCTTGACCAGCTCTTCGAGGATCTTGATCGCCCTTTGCCCCATCTGTTCTGGCTCGCTTAGCTTGCGTTTAGGCTGCCACCACGCCGCATTCAACTTGAGCAGACGATTCTTGTTGAGCGTACCTGGTTTCAGCTGTTCCACTGCTGCGGCCAGGACCAGAAGCCATAGCCGGTCATTTATGACGTGGCTGTCGAGAAAATATGGTCGGGAGGGATCGCTGGAGTCCTTTTCCAAGATGGGATCTTGAGCTGGAATGCCCATATCATCCGCAAGTTCCTCTTCAATGTAGTGGAAATGTCTTGGATCGGCGTCTCGGGTGGTGGCCAAACATTGGTCCACCACGTCCACAACCCTGGAGATGTCTTGCTCAGGAAGCTTTAGGGCTTCTCGTAATTCGATGGCGTCGGCGCTGTCTTCGAGGGGACAAGCCCAACGGACCGCAAAGTCGCCATGAGCCACATTGTCGAGGTCCTCGGACCAGCCGTAGCGTATGAGCAGCGGGATTGGCAGGAGTTCTCCGTATGAATTGTATACTTCCATACCATGCCGTCTTAGATTGGGCCCGTCGAGGAGAAGAGCATCGTCAGGGTCCTCGTTTTCGTCAGTATGCTCGCAAACATCCTCCGGGCGCCAGTGCTCGCATTGTCGCCTGGATCCGCATTGGGTGCAGACCACATCATGGCAGATGAATTCGACGTCGGGATGCCAGCTGTGATTAAAGCTAATCGTATGTCGCACAGCATGCATTCAGTATTACCACGTCAGCTCGCGTGCAGGTTGAGGTTTTGACTCACGCATCTGCGATGGGAACCATGGCAAGCACATGGAACAGATCGACGACAAAAGCTCGAGTGGAGACCAGGCTAGCCGTTCGATCGTAGAGGATCCAGAGCTGTTGCCTCGAGAGGGGTCGACTTTTGGTTGTTTGGTGTAGTTGGTCGAGACCAGGAGCTGCAGGGCCAGATGATTCGGCCGCCTCCAAGTCGATCAACGTCGGATGGGCCTTGACAAGGTGATTCGCTCCATCCTTGTCAAAGTAAGCCCTCAGAAAGCGGTCAGTGGCACAATGATCCGGATCTTCGTCGGTGGCCACGTCTTGCATGCGTTGCAGCGTGTGGCCGACTTCGGAGCCTGAGATCAGCGCATACTCGGGCGAGTCTCTGCGCCACATCCTGGGAAGATCGACCCCGTAGGGCGGCAGTGTGGCTAGATAGGGCCACCATCGTGAGGCAGGGCCAAGGAGATACTCGTGCAGGACACAAAGGGCGAGTCGGGGGACGGCGAGGGCCGAACATTGGATATTTTGAAGCTTAGTGCCTCCCATCGCTGGAGGCCGAAAGGACGGATCGAGTTGACGCAGACTTGAGCTTTGAGGAGACAAGATTGCGCTTCTGGGGATCCGCGCGGCTGTTGATCGGGAATGAGGCAAACAGTAAGCTCGTCTTGGCTCCACTGTATGACTCTTGTCCGAACGACCCACCTGGCCCTTCGGCGATGGGAACAAAAAAAACGTTGCCATCTTCGCCGGGCTCTGATTTCAGAGCCTTGATGGACATGCCGAGATGAAGGACATCGTCCTTGGTCCAGTCGGGCTCATCCTGAGGCACGGCGGGGATCTCCGAGCTTGGACAGATCTCTAGTTCTGGATGAAGCTCGACCTCGTTCTCAGCACACCAGTCCAGAAACCTGTCGAACTTGGGTCGGACATGAACAGAGACATCACTGAGTCTCGGTCTTCGACTTGTCGACATTGTTGAGCGAACGATGATTGAGGAGACAGCACCCGGAGCATACACATCATGCACTCATTCATTCATTCATTCAGGCCTGATGAGGACGGTGATGGACGGATGAGTGACCTGAATTCGTGGGAACAAAGGGGAGCGCCCTTGGGCCGCAGCCCTCAATCACCCCGGGCGGGGCTGCTGCTGGCTGGCTGGCCCCCCTTGGCTTGGATGCCAGCGCGACGGATGTTTCTCAAAGCTGATGAGAGAAGCGGTGTGGGAACTGGGGAGGGAGGGAGCAGAGGAAGAAAGGCACACAAAATCCACAAACCCGCCTCGCCTCTCGCATACATAACACACTGACTGTGATCTGGTTACCATTTGAACACGGTCCGAATACATACGAGTGAGTTCTTGTCCTGCCTTTCCCACTTTGAGCTCTCGTCTACACGCGCTTGTAGCATCCACTTTCTTTTCATTTGAGAGTGCGTGAGGCATTTCTTATGAGCGCTGTCCCTTGTTGAAAGCCCAACCCTGCCTTTGCTTACAACCCACGAACACTATTTTCCTATTCAACTCTGAACACTTCATCTCAATCATCAATCTCACGCTTTACACAAACCCAAGGACGCGCATCAGATCAGACCAACACTTTTCCCAGCTTACACGCGTTTCAGGTGAGTGTTGCTCTCGCGTCGACCACAGACTCGTTCCCTCCCTCGAGCCTGAGCAATGCGGACCTCTATAGACACTTCAAGCTGACCTGGGCCTCCTCGTTCCTCGCGCGCTTCTCATCTTGCCAGCGCACGAACAACAACCCTTTCTTCTATTGCACGCGATCCCCACCTCCTCTTCTGTGGTCGCGTTTTGGACCTTCTCTCCCGACGCTCCCTCGCTCTCCACCCTTTCCGACGCGCTCTAGCACGCGTCGAGCACCTCTTCAATAACGTCCCTCCTGCCTAGTGACCCGTGGGAGCGCGCCATGGACGGATTCAGCTTCGGCCATCACGCGTCTCCGGCCCATCATCACCATCAACAGCATCATCATCACCAGCAGCAGCAGCAGGCCACCCACCACCACCCGCAAGCCCATCATCAGCAGCACGCGGCCCACGCGCACCATGATCCCACAGGTGCCGCCGCGGCTGCCGCTGCAGGTCTCTCGGCCGGAGCCGCTCACGCGCATGCCCATCCTCATGCCCATCAGGCCCACCACGCTGCCACTTCGACACCAACCGGCGCCCATCACGCGTCTCATGCTGCCGCATATGGGCTCAGCAGCTCACATGACGATCTCGTGGCAGCCAGAACACAGGTGAGTATTCTTCCTTTCTCCCGAGTGATATTTCTGTTGCCCCTGGACTGACCAGGCCCAAACCCCACTTTTTCCTGTTTTCAGCTGGTAGAGGCGGTCAACAGGCTGAGCCAAGCATACCGAGCTTCCTACGAGGCGACTGACCAGTTCCAGCGCGTTGTACAAAGGGCATCAAACCAGGCTCTTACCACCTTTTTCTCAACCACAACATCGCCTTTCGTCAGTGGGGACTTTGGAATGACCTCCTTCTTCTCGGGGCTTGATGGCACCCACGGAGCCGGCAACGGCCTGGGCTCCATCCAATCAGGCATGGTCGGAGCTGCCCAACCAGGCGCAGCGGCGATGCAGACCAGCTATGCGAGCTTGGCGCAAGGAAACCACAATGCGACCGGCCAGCCGGCTACTGGAGCAGCGGGCAGCATCGGTGGCACTACCCAATCAAACGCCGCCAATGCAGGTGTGCAAGGACAGGCTGGCGCCGGCGACAAAAAGGGCGGTCGTCGGGGCAAGAAGGACAAGAAGGAGCGAGACCCCAATGCTCCGAAGCGGCCGCCGAGTGCATACATTCTGTTCCAGAATGATGTCCGTGACACAACCAGAAGAGAGATGCCAGATCTGTCCTACACGGGCGTGTTGGGCAAGATTTCGCTGATGTGGAAAGGATTGTCGGACGAAGAGAGAAACGTGAGTTTGGCTAGGAAAAATCTCCCATCTACAGCGTGATCTGACAAGGAAGCATCGTCCGACTTCAGGCTTACACCGAGAAGCGGAAGAGATTGATGGCCGAGTACACTGTGCTCAAGAAACAGTACCACGCCCGAGTGGCGGCGGCTGGAGGAGTCGTCAAGTGAGTGATCTAGTTGCCTCGTTTGCCTGTTGGCCGCACCTGAAAGCTGACAAACTCCCCTCCCCTGCAGGGATGACAGCGACTCTGATGACGAAGAAGAGGAAGACCAAAACAATAGCTTTGGTACAGTCGGTATAAACGGTAACGCAGGACGTCACCTCGGAACCACAGGAATCAACGGGCTGAGTTCGCCATCGGTGGACCCTGCAGCACTGAAGAAAAGAAAGATCGGCACAGGCAAGGATGCCGCGGTTGGCAAGCGCGTAAGTTCGATAGTCACGAGTGCTGGCCTCATTTGAAACGGTGGCTGACTTCTTCCAACGATGCTTGACCTTCTACAGACTAAACATTGAATCGGCTCGCATTAGCATCTCCATTTCGTTACGACTCCGGAAAATCTGTCCCAACACTGGCATCAATCAGGACTGGACAGACAATCTATCACCCGGACTCCCCCTTCCGGCACAATTTACATCATTGTACAAACACGTCTCTTGTCCTCCTTCTCTTGGCTTTTGAGGTGCCTAAGTTTGCGATACGCGATCGCGTTATGTCTCCACTCCACAACCTCCCTCCCTTTACGATAACTTGGTCCTTTAAAACCATATCTTCCAACCCCACCGTCTTTTTCCTCCAGAGGTTTTGCATGAAATCATTCCCCGCTTCCTTCTCCTTCTCGTCGTTCCACACCACGTTTCTATTTCCTAGCCAATTCTCACCCTTTCCGAACTTCCGCGGTTGCATGCTGCATCCGTCCCGTCAAATGGATGCAAGTCCTAGAAAAATATATCAACCGACATGTCGTATTGGCACTTCCTAAATGCTGCCTGTGACTCTCTGTGAGGATGCTGAAGGGGACGGAAAGCCTTGATCCGTGAGGCTGATGAGAAGAGGCAACGATGCACACAGCAGATTCGTATGCTGGGCATATCAGATCTGGTATGCGCTTCGAAATGGTCAATGGAACAGCATCAAGTCCTCTGCAGAGCAGAAACGGCACAGATGATGTTGGGGGCATGTCTGGCTTCAGACATTTTACATCAGTCTCCTCACCGTGTGGCGCCTCCCAGATAGCCGGGCGGCGCGACAAAAGTCAGGATCCTTGTGCGGCAGTACATTCGATTTACAGTAAAAGAACGGCTTAATGGTACACGGAGGCGGCCTGAGTGTGACGGGTCAGAGCATCCCTACTTCGATTCGGAGTGTGCAGATGTTTGTGGTTGAGTCTGAGCGAATGTGGGTACTGCGCCCGGTGCGGACTCCTCGCCTCCGATGTGCGCCAGGTTGAAGGTAGCATTTCTTCGGTACTGTGAAGGAGGACAAGCATTGGGATTCAGCCTTTCCAAGGCAGAAGAAAAGCGCGTCTGGATGTGGTCAATGTGGCGAGAACTTACGCCCTCCCACAGCTCTCCTACGACTGTGATGGCCTGGTTGTGTTGGTTGATCTCGGCGATCGAGCGGTCGAGGTCGAGTAAAGCGTCGTTTAAGACATCGACTGTCTTGATGATTCGTTCCAGAAGCAAGCATTGGCGCTCTTCCTGTGTATGAGGATCTGACGGTCAGCGCGGATGCTTCTGTAAGTGTGCGTGCCCTGCGTGCTTACATGTGGATTTTCCATCGTGCGCCAAAGCTCAAGGGATGCATGGACGTACTTCGAGTGTTGGTTTCATGGGAGCGCGTCGACTTTGTTGATCTCAGGGACGCGTCTTTAAGCTCAGCTAGTTCCCACGCTTGTTCCAGGAGGTGCCTCTCTCTCATCTTTGCGGTCTTTCCACTGTCCCCGCAACGAAACAGGAGATGCTCAAGAGAGCTAAGGGTCCAATCCAGCAGCATAGCAGTATTCGTCACCTCTGTCGCCAGCGTGAAAGTCTCCATCACGGGCCGCGCAATCATGCACGATTCCACGGGCTCAGCGCCGACCATTTCTAGCTCGATGGGTTCCAACCTCAACAGCGCACGTCAGCAGCAAGCAGCAGCAGCCCTGCGCATCAATGTAGCTCAACACATCCCAGCCTCGACCCTCGCATACGCAGCTGCCGTCACCGCTTTTGCAGAATCCTCTGGCAATGCAGCCGGTGGCAGTAGCAGCAGCACCTCCGCACGCCGCTCCAGCCTCATCAACCCCTCCGGTCTCGAAACCCTACCAGAGGCCTCCCACGTGAATGCGCTCAACACAGCCACGGGGCCCTCACCCCTCGGTCTGCCGCGCGACATCGACGTAGCCGCTGAACAAGCGCTCCGGAGCATGCCGGCCGCGCAGCGCGCGCTCACCACGGCCCGAGGAGACGGGTACGACAGCATCGTGGTCGAGCTTGCCAACCAGGCATGGCGAGAACGGTGGGAGCGTCTCTGTCTCGCCTCTCTGCCTGACGAGGGCAATCATGCAAACACATCCTCAGGCTCGGGCTCAGGCGCGCCTACGAATGGACATATGCATCACGACGCGAACAAGGCGGGAGGCAACGGCTTGGCACCTCCTTCGTGGGGCAGCGTTCCTGGCGGCATGGGTGGAAGTTGGGAGATCATCTCGGCGGCGGGAGGTGGGGGAATTCCTGGCATTGTGCGGAGCTCGAGTCGACCGGGTCTGGCGAATGCGGGCGAGATCAAGGTCAGCGTCAGCAGAGATGCTCTGCCGCATATCACCAAGGAGATGTACCGAGAAGCGGAGGAGTGGAGGAGAGCTCCGTCGTTCAGGAGAGGGGAAGTGAATATGACGCGTCTTGGTGAGTCTTTCTTTCGCTGGCATTGGCAATCTGTGGTGCGAATACTGAGGAAGTCCTTTATGCATGATTTTCCAGACGACACGACCGGAATGATCGCGCTCGCGAGTCAATGGCTCGATCTGGACTCGCCAGACGAAGGTGTCCGTCTTGACGCAGAATTGGTACGTGTTCAAACGCTGGGAGCTGATTCGAATCCTGCGCTGAGTTTCTCTGGTCCCCTGCGAATAGGCCCTGCATCAAGAAGTAGCATACGCGTCGCACCTTGGTCTATCGTATCTGATCGTACCACCTCCCTCCAGCGCACCCGCGCATCGACCCTACCTAAAAGACTACGCCCGAGCGATCAATGGTCTCATCACAGCTCGAGGGGAAGAAAGCGCTTCGGCAGGCTCATGGCTGACTATATGCATTCGACTGCCCGTCTCCTCTCCGCATGCACTCCAGGAAATCCTCAGATCCCAACTGCAACGCACCCCAGGCAGTCCAGCTCTGCAAGCGTCATCGATCAATGTTGCTTCGCTGCGCGCGGACGATGATTGGGCGTGGGAGGTCTGGGAAGTCGTCCGCTCTATCAGCGCATACAGCAACAGACTTCAGATTGTCCTCGATCTGGCCTTCCCACTACCCGGGCCCGCGAGTCTGTCGAGATGGGCTGCGGAACCAATTGCGGGAATCTGGCTGCCCGCGCAGAGTTTCCTTGCGAACGCGAAGGGCTACCCGGTACTATCGAAAGCGGCGCAAGGGTTTGTGCGCTCGTTGGCGCGTCGAAGGCCATTCGTGGCCCTGGCGGGAACTCAGACTCCGCCCCCGAGCCATCCACAGGTCCGAAGCCAACCAGCGGCCTACTTGCAGTACATCCGGTACCTCGAGGGCTCCATGCCCGCCGAAGGAGCGGTCAACACGTTTGCGCGCGGATATGCAGACTGGCTTCAGGCTCCTCTCCAGCCGCTCATGGACAACCTCGAAAACTCGACATATGAGATATTTGAGCGGGACCCAGTCAAGTATGCGCTGTATGGCGAAGCGGTGGAGAAGGCGCTGGGAGATTTCCCCGTTACTGTCAAAGTCCACATCTGGGTGTGCGGTGCTGGACGCGGCCCGCTCGTGAGTCAGTGCATCGCGGCCGCAGAGCGCGCCAGTCGGTCGATCCGGATCACGGCGCTGGAGAAGAACCCAAATGCGTTGGTGACGCTCCAGGAACGACAGGCAAAGGAGTGGGGGGATGTGGTGACGCTCAAGTTTGGAGATATGCGGACGGCGCCTGTGCCACCGATGCAGGAGCGCGCGGACATTGTGGTGAGCGAGCTGCTGGGCAGCTTTGGAGATAACGAGCTCAGCCCAGAGTGCTTGGATGGAGCGGTCCGGTTCTTGAAGCGTGAGTCTCTTTCCCATCGCACACAATGTGTCGGTATGCGGAATGGAGCTGAATCCTTTCTTGGCATTTTTTTTTTTTGCGACCAGCGGACGGAATCTCGATACCTGCGTCGTATTCCGCCTTCCTGACACCATTATCATCCGCCAAGCTCCATGCCGAAATTCTGGGACGATCGACGGGAGCCCAGAGCACGGCGGATGTACAGAAGGCAGCAGAAACGCCGTATGTGGTCCTCTTCCAGGCAGTGCAGCACTTGGCGGCAAAGGGAGGAAGGGGGAACTGGGACAAGATTCAAGAATGCTGGGCGTTCGCTCATGGACCTCTGGACGACGTGTTTGCAAAGGGCCCTGATGGTGAGCATGCTGATTTCCTCAAAACTCCTGTTCACTTCCCATCCCATCCCAGCCGAGCTGACCGACTCGAGTGTTTCCTGGGCTTTTCAGACATGCCACTTACCAACTGCCACAACATTCGAACGGCGTCGCACATCTTCAACATTCCCAATGCAGGCATATGTCATGGATTTGCTGGCTACTTTGAAGCCGTGCTGTACGGAGACGTGATGCTGAGCACGTATCCGGATGGAGGGAGGGGCTCTCCCGACATGCTTTCGTGGTTTCCCATATTTTTTCCATTGAAGGTGCGTGGACAATCTGTCGCTGCAGCCGTGTATGGCCAATCACCCCCGCTGTGAAGCTAACCAAATCTTCTGCTGGTGGATTTTGCCCTTCCCCCCCAAAATTTAGGATCCTTTGTATCTGCCGGCTGGATCGGAACTGGAGGTGAACATGTGGAGGCTGACGACGATGCGCAAGGTGTGGTACGAATGGTGCGCAGAGGTATACATGCCACTGAGCGATGTGGTCCGAGGAGGCTCCTCGGGCCCCACCACACTAGGATCGGCCTCTTCGCCTGGCGGCGGCGGATCGGGAGCGAATCCCCGGTTCTCGGTGGCCAGTACTGATGGTGGGGCGAGCATTGCGTCCGGATCGACGACGACTACGAATGCATTTGCGAATGCGCCGGGGACTCCTTCGCTGCCTGATCACGCTGCTGGTCTGGAGGGCGGCGAGATGGGGATTCGTCGGATCAAGACGGGCTTCAGTGGGCTTTGCAATCCGGGAGGGCGCTCCTCTTGGATTGGGCTGTGAATTCCCAGTTCTGTATGCATCAGACTTGATGGAAGACGATGATGTCCAACAACCGACAGACTTTGTATGAGCTTGCCATTGCAGAATCTTCTAACCAAGCCAAACAAGAAGGGAAAGCTAGTGCTCCAAAATTGAATTGTCTTGCGGTGACGTGAAAGCAAAAGGAAAAAAAGGAGCGCAGCTCCCGTTTGTACACTGTAGATCGAAGCCGTCCCAACTGTATGCAGTGTCATTGCGCCTTTCCATTCTTGATGATGTCCGCCGAGTCGGGCTTGACCCGGACCAGGTAAGGAACCTTGAAAGGACCAGCATGGGCAAGCTTGAAGGTATCGGGCGACTCCTCAATGCTCCCGATCAGGAACGCCCCCGCCAGTCCAGCAGCATACGCTCCATATCCCGTGAGCAGATGCCACCATGCATGTCCCTCGAGCAAGACTCCAAAGACGGGTCCAAGGACGGTCCGACGCGTATGCCGGAGGGTTTGGCACCAGATGTTGTCAATGTTCCACGCGGTAAAGCCGGCGACAAAGCAGGCGACGGAGGTCCAGTACAGCTTTGAGATTTGGGCTCGGACGAGGGCCTGGCTGCCGCCCTTTTGGGACAGGGCCGAGGTCGGGCTGGAGGAGAGCAAGTTGTATACTCTGAGAGTCGAGCTGATCTGTAATGCGGCATAGGTGAGCTGGTGGAGCAAGGTGTTCTCCTTGTTGAGAAAATAGAGGGCCGTGTAGCCGCCGATGAAGGCAAAGATGAGGAAGGGGAGGATGAGGCGGAACTGGCGGGGCTGGCCAGCTTGGAAGACGGCCCAGGAGAAGATGCAGGTGGTGTAGATCATGGGTAGCTCGTCGCAGGCCTGCATGCTCCAGAGTAAGGTTGCATGGAAGAGGAAGCTTCCCATGCCGATGAGGCCGATCCCTTTCGACGTAATTTATACGCGGTCACAGGTCAACATTTTTCATGCTGGTTTACTTTGTGTGAGATTGATGGAGAAAAGCACACACCTAAGAAGCATCCGACAAATGCGATGGGGAGCCTTGCCTTGATGGTCCAGTGGACGCCAAAGGTGGCGAGAGCGAGGAACATGATGTTGCTGATGGAATTGACGGGCTCGGCCAGATATTTGCTCCATTCTGGATTGCATTTCACAAAGATGGGAAAAATTGGATCGGAATTGGGGATGCACAAAGGGGGGGTGGAGAAGAAGGAGAACGATGAGTGAGTAAGGTCCAATGCTGGCTCAGGGAGAAAAGGGAGTGTCTTGTGACACTGCTACGAAACTAGTGCTGGATGCGATGGAGGCTACTTACGGTACTTTTCCTCACACCAGACCAAGGTTGCAGTGACCTCGCCCCAGTAGCCCTTGGGCATGACGGGGTCGATGTACCAAGACATTGTTGTGACAAGCAGCGGAAGAGAGAGAGAGGAGAGAGACAAAGGAGCGGGAGGAGAGCTGTGGCAAAGAAAGGAGTGCGCGTCCCAGCCGCGGTGTTAGTAGTGGTAGGAAGGGCGCGATGCGAGTGCGATTCCTTGCTTGCTTCCAACTCGTGCGGGGATGGCTGCAGCCCAACTTTGGAAGCAACAAGCTCGGGCCCAAATTCTCCGGCCGATGGACTTCCAAAGGCTGGGAAGAAGAAATCAACATGGCATCCAGCGCGAGGCTCCTCAGTCTCCACGCAGAAGACTTCAGCTCGATTGCGGAACCGCCTTGGGTGGACACTGGACAGGCATTTCACAGAGAGAGAGAAAAGGGTCGGCCGAGGGTTAAGCCTGACAGGCAACAAGTTTCCACGTGCCAAGACTGCTGTCATTGCTGCAGCAGGTTCAGACGCAGGTCTCGATGAGTAGAGAGAGAGAGACAGAGAGAGGGAACTTGGCATTGCTCCATGTTGCACGAGGCTCTGGCTCAATATATACAGTACACAAGAGGGGGATCGAGATGATGTTCACATGCCCCCTTGTATGATGGTGGAGATGGAGATGATGATGATCGACGAGAAGAACGATCCGGTGTTTATCATCGACACCGGCTGTTTCGGTGTTGACCAAGGATCCGACCTTGACAATGAACCATTTTTCGGCAGTCGGGACAGTTCGGAATGACTGCTCACTTTGACCTTTGACATTGAACAAAGGAAGGGAGAGGGAAGTATGTAATAAGTTGCCTGGGCCATGGCAATGAGGTCACCCTGCTGAGTGCTGGGCTGACTGGGTCAAAGTCAAGGTGGTCTCAAGCCTGGAAGATGCTCGCATGCATCAAAGTCACGCGCATATTTTTCCTAGCCATGAGTTTGCCCCGCAAAATCCGGACCAGCCTTCTCTCTCTCCATGGACGCCGAGATGAGCATTTCTTCTTGCCCCTCCCTCTCCGCAGATCCAGGAAGATCTGTCTTCTGTCTGGTCTGAATCGAATATTGCGTATAGTGTAATAATACAGTCCCGATGGCCATCAGCAGCAGCCAGAGAGCGCGCGAGACAGAGGAGTGATGATGATGATGGTGTGATCATCATCCATCCTGTGGATCGGCATGGACAGCTTGCTGAGACACGGGTCTTGCCGTGGATCGGGGGGAATGGATGGGGGGCGTTCCTGGAAGGGAGAAAGCAGCTTCTTCTTCTTGCTCCGGTTAATTGGTGCTTTTCACGGGATCTTCGCGTTTGAATCGTCATCTCCATCTTTCACCCCTCTCTCCAACGGGCGGGAAGCAATCCATAATAAATTCCAGCAGCAACCAAGCCCTCCTCTCTTCCACTCCACCCTTTCCCCATCCTCATTCACCACACCGACCATCAACCACTCCGCTCTCATTCTCTCACCTCTCTCCCCTCCCTTGACCCACACTCCTCCCACACAGTAATACATCACAGCCATGCCAGCCGCAGCAGCCCCGGGAAAGAAGAAGGTCGCCCCTTCCACCCATCTCATCGCAGGTGGAATCGCAGGTTTCGCAGAAGCATGTACCTGCCACCCTCTCGACACCATCAAGGTGAGCACCCACCCTTCCCCTCAGTCCCTCCCTTCTAGTCCCATCCGTGCCATTCTCACACAATCCTCCTCCCTTGCTGTTTCTGAAACAGGTCCGAATGCAGCTGTCCAGACGCGGCAAGCAGGCAGGCCAAAAACCTCGAGGCTTCATCGCCACGGGTGCCCACATTGTCCGACGTGAGACACCCCTAGGTCTCTACAAGGGTCTCGGTGCCGTCATCGCAGGTATTGTCCCCAAGATGGCCATCCGATTCATGTCCTTCGAATACTACAAGACCGCCCTCGCAGACAAGAACACCGGCATCACCAGCCCCGGCGGTGTCTTCCTTGGTGAGTGACAGAGAGACAGAGGCAGACAGAGAGAAAAGCGGAATATCTGACGCGTCAACTCTCTCGCCAATCTCTTCTTTTCCGCTGGACAGCTGGTCTCGGAGCCGGTACCACAGAGTGAGTGCTCTGTTTCCTTGTTCAAACCAGAAGAAAAGGAAGCATAATTGACGCGTCTTTATAACCTCCTCACAGGGCCGTTGTTGTCGTCAACCCCATGGAAGTCGTCAAGATCCGTCTCCAAGCACAACAACATTCGCTCGCCGACCCTCTCGAAGTGCCCCGATACCGCAACGCTGCCCACGCTCTCTACACCATCATCAGGGAGGAAGGTCCCATGACCCTCTACCGTGGTGTTGCCCTCACCGCTCTCCGTCAAGCCACGAACCAAGGTGAGCAAAATCCCGCATTCATTGCGCATAAAGTGCCTTGTTTGACTTCGAAGCACACAATTTGACGCGTCTTTTCTCCCCTGTTGTGTTTTCCCTCGCTTGCTTGCTTGCTTGCTTTCACAGCTGCCAACTTCACCGCATACCAAGAGCTCAAGGCACTCGCGCAAAGAGTGCAAGATGTAAAGGAGCTGCCCTCGTACGAAACTGCTGTGATTGGTCTCATCTCCGGTGCTCTCGGACCATGTAAGTGCTCTCTTCTTCTCTACGTCATGCACCGCATACATTTTCCACGCGTTCAAATAGGCTGACCTGGGTTTCCTTCCCCAACTTCAGTCTCAAACGCCCCCATTGACACGATCAAGACCCGTATCCAACGTGCATCACGCGTCGAGGGTGAGACTGCGATGAGCCGAGTGGTCAAGGTCGCGTCCGAGATGTTCGCACAGGAAGGAATCAGCGCGTTCTGGAAGGGTATCACCCCCCGTGTCGCCCGTGTCGCTCCCGGTGAGTCTCCTTCTTACCCCTCCTTTCTCCGCAATCTTGCTCGAGGGCCCCGCATTTTGGACTCGGAGAAAGGCGCGTTTGCTGACCGTTCTGTTGCTCCTTCGACGACGCGCATGTACCCCCATTTTTTTTTTCCCAGGTCAAGCTGTGGTATTCACCATCTACGAGAAGGTCAAGGGCTTCATCGAGGCTAGCAAGCCTGGCGAACACCTCCTGACGGACTCTCGCTCCGAGGAGTAAGGCCTTTTCCGCCATAATGCCATATTTTATGGACTGGATGGAGCGGCGCGTACATGAATCTTGGGTGATTATGTGGACGCGGTACGAACGTGCATCCTGGAAGCAGAGAAACATTGGCGCGTCGACGCGAACTCTGGCGGACGGACTCTGGCACAGTTACGCTTCGTGGACGCTCAAGGGATTGTATTTCGCGCGAACAAACAGGGACGAGGAGCCGGGGACTTTCAATGTTGTGTGCGCCAGGGTCGAAAATCTCAACACGTCTGGCTATACGCAACGCGTCTCCTCGTCTTCCTGACCTCCTATAGTCCGGCACATTTCTGACGCACGCAAGCATATCACACACACACACACGCAACACAACACGCCATCTTTTCCCTCTTCTCGAGCGCACGGTTGCCATCCCACAAGACTTTGTGCTAATATCACATCCCACCTTCCCTTTTCCTTCTTCTCCTCCGCTCCTCGCATCCTGGACCTTTGGCCACACAGCCTCCCGTTCATACCGCTGCCGCTTTCCCCCGCATTCTCTCCTGTGTTCCTATGCGTCCCTCAATGTTTCGGCCCTGTCCCTTCACCTCCCCCCCTCAAAATTAGCCATGTGTAAAATGCAAAAAATCATGGACGTTCCCTGACCATCTTCGGAGCCTTTTGCGGAACTTGTAACGGTTGTTGTTCGGCAGCAAACGTTTGGTTCGACTTGGTCACTTGGAGTTGGATGACGATTCAGAAGGAAGCAGCCTTTCCCAGACAAAGCCCGACGTCCGGGAAACCCCCCACACACTCACACAGCCTTCCCAATGGCAGCCCTGCTCGCGCCCATCGCCGGCGCCGTCGTCGGCACCTCGCTCCTCTACGGCATCCACGCCGTCCAGACAGCCCGGACAGACAAGGTCATCTCCGAGATTGAGGGAAGCCGCTCCCACGTCGACACCTCGCGCTCCCACCTGCTCAGCTCGGCCGCGGCCAAGGCGAGCGCAGAGGCACACGCGGCTGCGGCCAACGTGCCGACCAAGTTTAGAAGCGCGCTAAACCCCACGGTCAAGGATGAACTGCAGGAGCGCTGGAATGTGAGTCTGGCACCGCTGTAGAGAATGGGTTGTTGTTGTTGTTGTTGTTTGATGGGAAGGGGACGTTTGCCGTGATGAAGGGAGAAGGGAGAAGGACGCTCAAGGGGCGAAGAAACATAACACTGAACCCCCCCGGCCCATCTGTTCTCGCTCTCTCCCTACAGGCAAATCTCCTCGGTGCAGTCGATGTCGTGTCGCGGATACAGTGGGACATTGCCGCGTCCAAGGCGATCCACAAGATCAAGGCTCTACTACCGAGCGGAGACGAAGCGGCGCAACAGGCGCAGTCGGCGGCCAAGACGGTCAAGTCTGAACTCAGCCTACGCTGATTGGGAGATGGGAAGAGTGGCCCCCCACACCACCCAACCCATCCACATGAGGAGCGAAGTATCAACCGTGCAAAATAGAGGAACTTCCCACATTTCTAACCGGGATCCCTTGAATTCGTCCTGAAGAACTGAACTCTCTGCTCGGTCGTCGTGTCTTGAGGTGATGGTGCATAGCAGGACAAGAGGCAGGCACTTGAGTATCCCCAAGAGGCAGCCAATTCGACGCTTTTACACTGGGCTAGGCCCTCTTATCGAGCATCAGGAGAGCGACAGACTGATGCCGACTGCTTGCTCCGACAAGTTATAAATGTGGACATTCTGGGCGCCCCTGACACGCCTTTCCACGAGACTCTGGGCCTTGGGAAAAATGCACATCAAGTCAAGCACGAAGGGGGGGAGCAAGCATGACCAAGGATGCATCGAACAAAACCCGTGGGGTATCAGTTACAAATAGGACGGTGGAAGGAAAGGGGGGTAGGGTTGGGAAGAACTCAGAAAGAGCAACAGAAACGGAGATGGTACAGGAGACGCGCCTCGAGACATATGCCAGACCGGGGTCCAGGCCGTCGCAAAGCAAAAGGGGCCCTTTCTCTGGGCAGAGAGTCCTTCTAATCACTCGTCGATGGCCAAGACAGCCTCCTCGATACGTTCGATTCCCTCGTGTACTCGCTGCTGGAGCCGGTCCAGCTCGCCAAGTGCATTGGCTACATCCGTCAAGAGCCGCTGCTTGTTCTCCTCTATCTTGTACCGAGCCGTCTCCAGTCTGGGCGATCGGTGGTGGGGAGGGGGAGGGAAGATGTCAGCTACACATGGAGGACAGAACAGAGGAAGATTGAACCCCTACTCACTCGTCCACCATCGCATCGTAGGTCATGTTGGCCTCTTGCAGCGCCACCCGGCCTGCAGTCTCGACCATGCCAAGCTGTCTCTCTTTTCTGGCAACATCCTCAGCGAGCATGTCCATCTCCACCTTCGAGCTCTGTTTCATGGTTTATTGAGCAATGTCAGTGATTGCTACGTCGGCTCGACCCTTGACATCGGAACACCGCTTTCGCAGGGTTCTGTTCTACGATATCGACAGAAAATTACTCACCGAGGTCAGCTCATCAATCTGGTCCTTCAACATCACCAATCGGTTCTGCTCCAACCGCCTCTCCGCCTCCACCGCCGTCAGTTTCTCGACCAGGTTTTCCTCATCATCCTCCGCCGCAATCTTGTCTTCGGTGACCTTTTGGAATGTGACATTGGTCGCCTGTCGAAGCGCCTGAATCGCCGGCTTGATCCCTCGCCGGATATCAACGCCCTTGGGCAGGAGCGTGTCCTCGTTTGCCACCACGAGCTCGAGCTTGTCCAACTCGGACTCCTCGTCCTCCGAGCCGTTGTTCGTCCTCATCTCCTCCGTGCGGCTCTTGCGACCGGTCCGGTTCCTCGACGACGATGAGGACCCGCTCATGGTCAGAGGCAAGAACTTGACTCGGTCGCCGATCTGGTTAAACGAGGACATCAGTGACTCGACTGCTCGTTGTCGATTCTGATTCTCGAGCTCAATGTCCCAGCTCGTCTTGGTCACCACTTTCATTTGTCCGATGATGTCCTGCAGCTGCTTCTGGATGTGCGCGCGCTCGCCCGAAAGTCTCTCAAATTCCTCCGCGCTCATTTCTTGGGCATCGACCTGCTGCTGTAGAACTCTGCGCTCCTTCTCCTTCTCCTTGAGCGATTCGGCTGCGCAATAGTGTGACAAAGTCATGCCCAACAACAGATCAGCCGCCGACACCTCAAATGCAAAAAGTCCCATTTTGCACTCACCTGCGTCAATCAGCGATTCCTTGAGTCTTTCGTTGTTCTTGGCCGTCCGGTCCAGTTTCGGCATGAGGACGTCGTCATTGTACTTGGTGAATTTGACGATGTCCCGTTTCAAAACTTCGTCCTCTCTTCGTTCAAATTCGAGTGGGGACTGAAGTGAAGGTCACATTCAGAAACTTTGAGTCCTGCAACGTAAAACATGTATACTCTCATGATGATTTGAACTTACCTCTCCGTCCAGTTCCTGAAGTTCTGCATCTAACTTCTCGATCTCGTTCTCTAGTTCGGCTTCCTCTCTACGAAGTCCTTCCATCTTCTCATCTGCGTTCCGTAATTCAAAAGTAAAAGATCAAAAACCAGTCAGATGTCCAACTCACAACAAGGTGCGTCTTCAGACGATCTTCGGACGACCAAAGACATACCGTAGATCTCCCTTAGCTCATCGTACTCCTCGGGAAAGGTGTCCTCGTTCTGCCAGAATTTGGCATAACATCTCCACAGATATCGATAGAATATCTCGCTCTCGTCTTCGTCCTCACGCTGCAGCGGGCCGCATCCTATGTCGGCAGCGTGCATCTGTTGACCCATAAACAGACGTCAGTCAGAAATTGTCCACTCGTGTAGGATCGCAGCACTGCACTCACCCCCAGTCGGACGAGCCAATCCAGCATGCCCAGACAAATGGGCCAGTTCTGCTGACTGCCGGCCGAAAATAGTCGAGTCTTACTCAAGTCATCCACAAATGGATACTTGACATCCTTCATCAGCATGATGACCTCCTCCTCAAACTTTTTCGCCTCCGAGCCAAATTGGTAGTTGGGATCGACACAGTTGGAATAGACGTGTCGGAACATGTTCACAAACGCCGCCTGAGAGGGCTCGTGGATCGTCTTGTTCGTCCAGCCGGGCATGGTGAAGCCCGTCTTTTCGACAAAGTCCTTGACGTTGGCTTCCATCCCTGCCCGGAAGGCTGCGTTTCGGAGTGGGCGCGGATCTTTCATGGCGGGGGCCTCGGGTCTGAAGGATGCATGTGCGACCGATTGTCGTCCAAACACTCTTTGTTGGCTGAATGGTTTTTGGGGCAGAATGAATCAGCTCTGATGGCTCAGAATCTCTATACAGAGAGGAAGCATGAGTGAGGTCTGTACTCACTTTGGTGTCGATTGCACTGCTAGACTTTGACGCCCTCCTCCACCACTCGCTGTGCTCGTCCGTAAGTTGGATGCGCCCAGCCCGCGCAGACTCGTGCCTACTCTTGGCGTGGTGAGTGCCTCTTCAGGATAATACCGTATCGAACCGCCTCCTCCCAACGTAGATGAGCCGAGACCGGCTCCAGCGCTGGCATAACTTCCACTGGGTCCACCGCCTCCAGCGCCTGTACTCGCACTCCCACTGGCAGTCCCGCTTTGAGACGAGAGGGGCCCGCCTTGGGAACGCATCGGGGCCAGCGAAGCTCGGGAAGCCCGAAGCGCTGCATTGTGCTGTGATGACACGGGTGGACCGTACGGATTCGCTCCTGCTGCTGCGCCAGACATGGAGGATGCTACACCTGAAATGCCCGTGCCGATGTATGATTGTGGTTTGCGTGCCGAGACGGGGACGGGCAGGCCGGAGGAGGACGCGGTTTGGAGGGTGTTTGGGTCCGCATTGCCCAAGGTGGAGCGGCGATGTGACATGGTTGTTGATGAGACCGACGCCCGTGGGGCGAGGCGCGCACTGAGGCAAGGATGAAGATTGCTGACTGGATAGATGTGAATGCAGGTTTCCTTGAGTCTTGCGCGTTCGTTACACCTCTGGAGAGCAGTCGCAAGCAAGCTCGTTGTTGTTGGTTGTAAGTGAGGCTCCCCAAAACCGCGTCGCGTGTTGATCTTGCAACCAAGCCACATTTTGGAACGCGCGACAGGTTCGACGCGATCACGTGAGAGCAACACTTGTCCATTCACGCTTCCAAAAGGCGTCCACTTTTGAAAAGTGACTGCATCGCGCGACCACGACCTTCGCAGTTTCGCACATCGCACAGCTCGGCCATTGATAGCAAGCAAGACTTTACAGGCAGCACAACAGCGACACACACTCGTTCAACCCGCAGCTAAAGCACGCAAGAAAAGAGGTCGGAGGTAATAGAGATGGTATACATCAAGAGCTGGGCGCAGTTCCAGTCGCAATGCATGGAGCTTTACCAATCGAATCCCACCAAGGTGAGCCGCATTCCCAAGCTCACATACGCGGGTTTGTTAAAAGACAGCAAGCTGATTGAGAATGGACGAATGTCTGGGTTGGCCTTTGGACAGGCGAGATATCTGATCAAGGCACATCCAGCATCGCAATGGCTAATACTGAAGGTGACGGACGACGTCAGAGTGAGTGCAGTCCGCTGTTTTTACTTCCCATTCAATAAGGCCAATTGCTCAAGGCGTCACACCTACCCTTCATCGGACCAAAATGGCAGACGATCAAGTACAAGTCACGGTCGGCAGCCATTTTGAATCGATTCGAATCTTTGAACAAGGATCTGGCAGCAGCAATGGTGGGCCTACCACTGCCCTCACGGTTACAAGCTGAGGCCGAGGCAAAAGCAGTCGCAGAAGCAGCGTCGGCAGCGGCCGCGTCACGGGCGTCGGCGGCAGATTCGAATCAGATGGATGTGGATGCTCCAGCGGATGGAAACAAGGGTGCAGCAGCTGCAGGAGGGAGCGGTGCTGGCAAGTCTGGGACAGGCGCAGGCGGGAGCGGAGGCGGAGGAGGAGGGAAAAAGAAGAAGAAGAAGGGCAAGAAGTAATGCTCTTGCTTCTGACGTACATTCTGGTAATGCAAATACCCCTTTCTGGACCGAGGCTCTGGTAGTCGCGTGCGCTTCATCATGTGTGAACGTCCAGCATAGTGTGCCAGCAACCGATACGCACGGATACTCGAAGACGGGATGGCATGAGGGAAGACGCCAGCTGAGCTGAGGAACAGTGATGCGATTTGCGGAACATGCTGTACAAGGTGAGGGAGAAGATAGACAGGAGGAGAATGATGGGCCTCCGAGCCGGTGTTTTGCAGTGTTTGTGATTCATTGCGATTCCAGACACTAGTCTAGAATCCGCGCCCTCTCCCTCTTCCTCTTCCGCGTCCACCACCGCGGCCTCCTCGTCCTCCGCGCTCGGGTCTTCCGCGCGCCGCACCAGGCTTCCGGCCTCCCTTTGGCTTGGGCGCATCGTCCACAAGGAGGGTGTCGAGAGGTAAGCTGTCGGGCAGGATCCAGTATCGGGTGTTGTTTCCGCGGACAGAGATGGTGTCGAGGGAGATGGTCTCCTTGCCGCGGACGGTCATCTTGACAGTCTTGAGGTGGGTGTTCATCTGAACGTCGACTCCGGTGACTGTGCCTGTGATGATGGTGCCGTTCTTGAGCTCGATGGTCACGGTCTCATTGTTGAGCTTCATCAAGAATCTGTAGGTGTAGGAAGGAGCATGGTTCAGCATTGGGTGAGTGGATCTGTGTGAGAGCGAGAGTGGTACTGACCTGACGAGCTTCATGGGGGGCAGAAGGGAGAGAGATGTTACGCGCCTTGACCCTGAGGCAGAGGATATGCGTTGATAACTTGTCACAGGGAGTCCGGCTTTGTGTATGCACTCGCTCGATGGATGTCGATGCTGGTCGAGATTCGAGATGGCAACAGTGGAATGGATGGAAGTTGGAGGTGGTCCCAGTTCTTCTGAAAAGTGGCCATCTTTTTGAAAAGTGCAGATCTTCTCCAGACTGCCGCCGGAACCAGTGTTCCAAGTACATAGCCGATGCTGGGCAGCATCATCTCCAACATCAACACTACGAGTACTCGTACACACCAACAACAGCCATTCACCATCCAAGATGAAGCCAGAGAGATGAGTGATCGGCCCCATCTCCCACCTCGCCCTTCCACGGGCTCCAACCAGCCGCCCATTGCAACCCGCAAGCTGGTTGCGCCCCCTAGAAGACCAGGCGCTCCCGTCCCAGGCGGAACCTCGGCAGCAAGGAGCACTGTCCTCTCCCCAGCTTCACCTGCCGTCGTTCCTTCTTCTGCTGCTAACAATGTCACAGCCACAGCCGCAGCTTCGACGCCGGGAGCTCCTTCCTCTTCCTTCCCACTCTCGAGCAATCCCAACAGCAGCAACATCCTCCCACCGCCAATACGGAGATTACCCATAGTATCAACCTCGGCTGGCACCAACAGTCCAACACTGACTCCCATCACCCTCGACAACTCACAGCCATTCTCCACCTCTCCAGCAGCATCGACAGCTTCCACAGAAGCAAACCTGATCCCCAAACTACCGCCAAGGAAACAGCCCTCCTCACATCCAAGGTCATCGTTTCCCCCCGTCGGAACCAGTCCACAGCATCATCAATCACACATCTTTCAGCCTACAAATACACTGCCCCCTGCCACTGCTCTCAATTCTTCCAACGCTACCGCTGCATTGCTCCCTCCTCCTGTCAGAACCAACAGACCCTCGCTCTCCACCCCTCGGGCCGGGCCAGCTGCAGCGAACGCCAACAACAGTACAGTCCCATCCACTGCAGGTCCATCAACATCGACTCTCTCCGGAACACCACCAAGATATCTTCCACCTCCATCTCATCAGCAATCATTACAGCAGAAAGCATCTTCTCCCACCGCAGCCATCATCCATCCCGCTGCACGAGCCCGGTACGAGGCCCTCTTCGATCGCGAACTGGCCGAACAAAAAGCAAAGCGCAAGCTCAGAAGGATTGCCTCAGCGGCTAACAGAACTGCTACTGCCACTACTCTCGAAGCGGACAGTAACTCCCTCTCACGCTCGTTGGGTGCCAGTCCGAACACTGACACCAGCAGGGCCAGTCCAGGCCCACCTCAGTTCGGACCCAGCAGCTTCAAAGGAGGGTTCGGTGGAAGATCGCCAGTAGGGATCGGAGGGAACAGGACAGAGGGAACAGGCCCACGCCCGCCTGGATCCAGACACAAGTTTGGAACGAGCGATCCCTCGTTTAACATGTCGCGAGGGAGCAGCCAGTCGGAACACGCGAGTAACGACAGCCATTCTGGCTCGCAGCCCACGACGACGGCAGTGGCAGCCAATGTGAGCGCTTTGAAAGGTTTCTTCGAGGGCAAGACTTCTTCTGGTCCTGCGAGCGATGGCTCAATGGCTACTGGGGCTGGACGGACACCTCTGCCGACATCACAGCCACCAGTCAGACCGCCTGAGAGGACCATGACAAAGTCTAACACCGACACGACTCTGCTTCCCACGGGCGGATCAGATTCCGGTTTTGGTCCTCGGCCGACCCTACGCCCTCAGCTTTCCTCGTACAACTACCCGTCGACGAATGCCACGACGGGTGTCGCTGCAAAGTCGCCGTTCCCGAGAGGTTCTTATCCGAGCGATCACTTGACTCCGGAAGGAGTACACGGAAGCAGAAATGGGAATGGCAATGGCAATGGGACCACTCGCTTACGCGCTGTTTCTGCGTCTAGTGCAGGACCGTCTTCTCCCATCGGCGACGGAGCTGCAGGCTCACGCTCGCCTCTCGATGATGACCTCGGAGTCGGGGCAATCCAGACGTCTGGCGGCGGAGCTGCGCCTGGCAATGGCAAGTACCCGTTTCAACTCCGTGTCCGGCCAGCGCCACCTCCAGGATCTCCCTCAACAGGGCCGATCCACACCTCGAACTCGCTACGCAGTCTGTCGTCGAAAAATCTGCGTGCAGACGCGCTGGCTGCGTCGTCGTCGTCCCGACCGAGCTCGTCGAGCGGGACGTCAAACCTGATCCGATTCAGTGGAAGCTCCGCCCTCTCCTCCTCTTCATCATCTAACACCACGTTCGGAACGCCATCGTCAGCGGACCGGCTCTCACCCCGACGAATCCGCAAGATCTGGCGGCGGTCCCACCTGCGCACGCGCTTCCTGGCCAAGCTGTGGGATGTCATGGGCGGGAACGCGCAAGGGATGGAGAGGGAGATGTTTGTGAGGTCGATGGCGGCGATCGACTTTGAATTGGCCAAGAAGAGTCAAAAAGGGGGTGGGAAAAGTCAGCAGCAGCGGGCTGGGTCTTCTCAACAACAGCAGCCAGTGTCAGTATCATCGTCTTCGGCTGTTGGGACGGGACGCGGTGCGGGTGGGGCAGCTGGCACTGGAGCTGGACCTGCTCGTGGACGCGCACCCGATCGAGTCTGGTAGACGACTCAGGCCGATCAGCCACTGTAGATACTTGTAGGTGGACAATCTCGATGCTCAGACCATCTATTGGGCTCTTGGGCGCATCGTTTCAGGAAGTCAGGGTGTCGATGCGGAGGGGCAGGAACACTCCTAGTTGCAGTTAACGATATGCATACATTTCACTTTATCAGACGTGGATGGTTGGGAGAGGACAGCGGCAGTTTAGTGTCAGAGAAGGAGAGAGAGGAAGAAGAAAGGGATCAAAGCATCTGCTTCTTGAGCATTGCGGTGCTGGACCTGGTATGACGAGACCAACGGAGCGAGGGGTTCATGGTGCTTGAGGGACTGATGGTTGTATCCTTTACTTGGCAGTTTCGAGGTTCATTTGTTGAACTCGGACAATGAAGTTAAGCAGCACGGCCACGAACAGGGCGGCACAGATCAAAGGTGGGCCAACGAGATCATCTGTGGAAAGAAATGTTTCGAGGGGAGGTATTTATATGAAAGATACCGGTCAGCACGGGCAAGTCCAGAGCCGCAGAAGAAGCAGAGGTGTCCCCCGCTTCCCCTAGCTTCGTTCGGCGTAGGGACACGCAGGCCGTACTCACCTAAGGGACCACCGTATTTCGCCTTGATCAACGTCACTCGCCGTTGGTAGCTAAACAGGCCCCATCCCAACGTAGCAACCGCAATGGCAGCATACACTGTTCCAAACGTCTTGATTGTGCCTGCAGTGAGCCCGCGAGGCTGCTGTGGTGGGTAGACTGGACCAGGCTCTTGGATGGGGTCCTTGGGAAGCTGGTGGTGCTCAAAGTAGGAGGCCGAGTTGAAGAGGGCGAGGGCGAAGGATCCGATCAGGACGGAGACGCGGAGCCAGGATATCCAGGTGCGCTGTTCATATTTGGGACATGTTCGGGGAGCAGAGAATGGGCAAAATAGAAATGTCAATCCTTGACATGACATCGCAGAGCAGTTTGCTCGGGCGCGAGAGAGGTAGCAAATCTGAAAGCTGTGTGCACTGACCTCATTGGCGAACCAGACCTTTGCCTCGACCCGTACGGGGCTGATCACAGCCTTGGGCTTGGGCACCCTACGTTCCGGAGGTAGATCCAGCACACTTCCATAGCCCTGCTCCGCGCCCAGACCCGCCGCGCCTGCAGTCGTGTTCCCGTTGGAGTCGAGCAGCGGCTCTCGCTCGGCGCGCTCGGATTCGGAGGTTGCCCCACCGCCGCCAAAGACGGATTGGAGGGCGACGACGGAGCGGCGGTAGGCGAGCGAGAGGGTGCCGCGCTCGGAAGGGTGGGCGAGGTTGCCTGCTGCGGCTGATGAGGAGCTCATTCTTCTTGTGTTCGCCTTGCGTTCTGCTGTTATCCTGTCACCAGCAAGCCAGCTCCTTCGACGTCGATCCCGTGTCCAAACTCATGTCCAAGAAGGAGGTCAACAGCCCGCTGTGTAGCACGTGCGCAATCGCCCCGCTGCGGACTAATGACGTACCAATCAGTCGCCCTCACGGGGGCCATACGGGCCGCATCGGACAGCACCACCAAGATTCATTCTTCATTCATTCTGACCTCTGATAAGTGATGATGCAGGCGATACTCAATGATAATGAAGCAAGGCATTGTTTACAGTGTCATTGAATGCAAGATACAATAGGAGGTGGAAGGCAAACGGAAAAACTTCAAACTTTCTGAGCAAAGCGAACCCAAGAAGCAACCTTTGGGGATTGGTCTGTTCTCAATCGCTATCGGTCAACAGACTCCGCGTCGAGGCTGCGCTCTTGGATCGCTTAAAATTGGGCCGTCGAGGAGGTTCAGGCGGTGCACCAGCTGAAGTTGGCCCCGAGGCCGGGTGTCCCAGCGAGCTGAGCGAAGGCTTCGAAGGGATCGGAGGCGGCATTCGTCTCGCTGGACCGTTGATGCTGCTGGTGGCTGCGACCAAGCCGGGATGCTGCAATGGCTGGGACGAGGAGATGAACGTCTGCTGCATCACTGCTTGTCCCAATGAGCCGGGCGAAGTCGTCGATGGACTTGGGCCCGAGTCTTGAGCCGGCGGTGTGGTGGACCGTCCTGTCCGGCCAGGCAAGGGAGGAGGCGGAGCTCTCCTTTTGTATGGTTGGCCTCCAGGTGCCGTCGATGCACTGCTACTGCCGTCTCTTGCGTACTGCTGTTGCAGCGAGCTTGAAGACGTCGCTTGGCCCCTCCTCACATTCGTACGTTGAACACGAACGAACGGATTCGGCCGCGAGCTCGATGCCTCTTCGTCATCGTCTGATGAGCTGGAGAACGAGTCGATGTCCGAGTCCGGACCTGAGGAACGCATCCGAGAGCAGTTAGCACCTATTCGTGATACTTTCGTCTCGTCGGTAGATCTTACCTGATGGATCCCACCAGTTCTGAGATTCATTTGAAGGCTGAGGTACTGCAGACAGAAGCACAAAGCCTTGCGTCAGCCTGTCCGTGCCTAGCGACTCTACGGGACATTTGACCTCTTGATCATCACTCACGGTCTTCTTCGTCACTCTCCCCAGACGAGGGCTCCTTGCCAGCGGCACCCAGCGAACCCAGCCCTGTTCTATTCGAGACATTCCTCCTCCGACTCATGATTTCGCTCAAGACATCCTTCCTCTTCTTCTGGTCGTGTATTCTCAACTCGGCCTCAAAGAAGGCATACACCGGTCTGTGATCGCTCGTGATCAGTTCGGCCCGTTGGTAGATGAGCTGGCGCAGGCCACTACCTCGATATAGGATCCGATCTGTCCAAGCTGGGATTCGCTGCTTTTCCGAAGTGTCGTAGGTCGATGTTCCGTTATCATATTTGTACGTTGGTCTGAATCCAATCTGGCCCTCGGTGAACCCAACAAAGGCCATGTTCGTGTCCTGTGCTCTTCGGAGCTGGTCTTTGGCGATCAAGGCGGAATAGTCGTCGTTTTCGGCAAGCCATCTAGCCCGCTCGTTCGGAATCTCGATGCGATAGTTGAAGTCGCCAAACCAGAAGATGTGGTCATGTGAGCCGATCGGAACTCCTTGCCCGAAAGAGAGACCTGATGAGATGGTTCGGTAGTCATCATTACGCTGATCCACGTTGCTTTGTCCAGCAGCCAAGTGAGCAGTCACGAAGCACAGTGTGGTGTCAAATATCTTCATCCGGACCGCTACCCCTCCCTTGTTCCCGCTCATGCCTCTCAGACCCGTCTTTTTCGTTGCGGACTCGATCTGCCGGACGTTATGCAGGAGATTGGTCTTGACCAGGATGAGAAGCGCTGTGCCGACCAGCTGCTCGCTTCGGACGAATGCATAGTCTGCTTGCTTTGTGGACCTTCTGTTGATCGCCTCCATTATCGCATTCTCCCAGACCCAGAGGCGGCTTGGATCTGTGAGCAGGATTTGCTGAGGTGTGAGTGGAACCACCTCTTGGAAGGCTGGAATGCAGGGAGGATATATCAGCTACCGTCCCAAAACAACGAGAGACCAAAGAAAGCAACACACCCAGAGCGATGATATCCGGCTCGTTGGGCAGCGACTCTGGCAAGACCCAAGGCAGCAGAGATTCCTGTGGGCTCATTGCATTGACATTGAACGTCCCCGTCATGATCGAAATGTCGCGCTTCGTCGAATACTCGTCTCTACGCTGCCAGAGTTCGGCATTGACCGCCTCGAGAACTGGATCAGGACTCGCCATGGCAAGGGCAGCCGCTTGTGATGCGCTTCCGCCGCCCAATCTGTCGAGCACAGCCTGCCTTGCTCGATCAGACAGCGAGCCGAGCGTGCGTTTGGCGAGAGCGGCATATGCTTCGTACTCCAGCCGTGCGGCGGGCTGCGGAGGAGCTGCGCAGAGAGGAAGCTCAAATGGAGTTCAGCTGGCGTGATTGCCACAAGCCATGGACATGATATACAGGACATACCTGCATACAGCTGTTGCTGCTGCGACTCGCCAGGCATGGAGGAAGTAGCGATGCGCACGGGACTCGATGCGTTTGCTGCTGACATGTCGCCATGGAGGTCGCTCTGAGCCGGAGAAGCCATGCTGGTCCAGCACCGCCTGAGCCACGCTGTGCTGCGCTACCGTCTGCTGGAACCCAAGTATTGTTGAGAGTGAGAGGTGATGTTCGCTGTGGTAGTCGTGTGGGAAAACGTTCAACAAGTGAGAGAGAGAGAGAGAGCAACACTGCCACTCTCATTGATGACGACGCCCTCCATCATCACCCCTTCATCACCTGAGCTTTCTCGATTTCACAATGGAAACCTCGCAGGGACAGCAGCAGCCAGAAGCCTCGAGCTCCGCCCCTTCTGCCTCTGCCATCAAGGTCTTCCTGCCCGCCAACGCATCAGCAGGACCATCCCGTGAGTTTGCACCTTTACCCCGTTCTCTGACCTCAAACACCTGAGCTAACCTCCTATATTCTCCATGTTCCTCGACAGGCGCAAGCCAGATCCTTGCCTCCCCTCTGCCTGAAGAGCAGAGTCCAAGTCCTGCAGAGCTCAAGCAGGCCTTTGCCGGTACCCTCGCGGGCAGACATGGTCCCGATGCTCCACTCATGACCAAGGCCATGCGAGAACGCGAGAACGCAAAGTACGGAATCGTCAAAAAGACATATACCACAGTGAGCCCCCCACCAAGGCGTCCGATGAGCCTGCGCTTGCGCTGGAAAATGTATGAAGGGGCAGGCAGTTGACCACTCTCACCCTGTCTTTCAACAGGTTCGACTTCGCGTCCGCTTCTCGAATGGCACCCAGCTCGAAAACACCTTCCCAGCATCGGCCACACTAACACCCGTATACAACTTTGTCCGGTCCAGTCTTGCGCCCGCTTATACTTCCAAGAAATTCACACTCTATGTCTCTCCGCCAAAGAGAGATTTGGGTGAATCGGATCCAAAGCTGAAGGGCAAGACGCTGGCTGAGCTGGGGTTGATACCTGCGGCGGTGGTGAACATCAGATGGGAGGATAGCGCCATGAACAGTGAGTGATCGACCCTGTTTGATGTGGGCGTTTCGAATTTAGGAGCAATAGGCTCAATCTCGTCTTGCGCTCACAGGCAATACTCATCCCGCGCCCCTCTCGGCGGAGCTATTGGGGTCTGCGCAAGAAGTCCCTGCACCTCCCTCCTTTGACAACCCGGCTGCTAGTTCTGGCTCCTCATCGACCTCCTCATCAACACCGGCGGACGGGACAGCGAAGAAGGAGCCAAAAGCGTTACCAAAATGGCTCAAGGCTGGATTCAGTACGTGGTCCACCCAATGTCCTTGGGGGACGAAACAAAGGGCGCGCATGCAGCTGACATCCAATGCTGACGCGGGTTCTGTCTGCATCTCTTCCAGAGAAATGATTGCGAATGGGTAGCAGCTTTGGTCCTGTGCTGATTGTCAAGGTGCAAATGCATACGGAGTTGATGCAGTCTGATCACTGCTCTCACACCCGGCTGACAAGATCTGGATCGAGCGCTGAAGATCATTGGTATCAATATTATGTCAAACACTGCAAACAGACAGAGGGTAGAGTATGTACAAAGCAACGGGCAAGGAGTTGTCGTGCCAGCATAAGTCATGGCTGAGTCGCAGCGTGATCGTATTCGATTCGAAGTTGGTCGTTCAGGGTCGTCAAGTTCGTCTAAGTCATTATCAAGGTTCATCGGATCTGTCAAGGACTCCAAAACTCGTTCAGAACTTCGATCTTTTCAGGAAGTACAGGGAATCATGACTCACCGCTTGTGCGCGACCTTGAGCGAAGCGCGCCTCGTCCCGAGCCAAGTTCATGCCATACGGAGACGTCCGACCGCTGCGTCCACCAGCGTCCCGGGGCAGGCTCCCGCCGCCATACCGATCGTCATTCACCGGCGGAGGTCGCATGAATTGTGCGCCGTACGAGGGGCCTCCGCCTCCTCCGCTCACGACGCGCTCTCGATCGCGCTCGTCTCGATCGTAGCGACCATTCGAGAATGCGGAAGCGTTCGAGGGAGGGACTGGCATCGTCTGTCTCCGATTATTGCTCATCGCTCGTGGGTCGCGGTCCCAATCTCTCACATCGTTCCGCTGTGCTTGCTGCTGCTGCTGCTGTTGATAGGTGTGGTCTGAGCGGTAGCTATGGCTGTCATATGGCCCTCTTTCCGCCCTCGCGCTGTTGCCATTGTTCCCAGCACCTGTGCCATTGTTCACATCGCTGTAGTGCCGTATGGAGCAGCGCTGGCATCCACAGACATCTGAGTGCGGCGCCGATGACCCTGCATCTTTCTCGTCAAAGATGGACGGCCCACCTCCGAACCGTGATGACGCTGTAGATCGCATACCATCGCCTGCTCCTCCTCGCTCTCCCGTCCCGCCGCCAACACCGCGAGTGGCCGGGATCGGCGTCGGTCGGATGACGGAAGAAGAAGATGGCATCGAGCCCGGGCTGACGCCTCCGCCTCCAAATGCAGAACGGCCAGATTTGACAGTTCCAAACTCATCGTAGCGGTCGTGGTACGCTTCGTTCCCTCGGAAGCGTGCCTGATTGGACGGAGCTCCTCCCAGCGTGGTGGAAGAGGTCGAGTAGTGTCCATCACGCGCGGGCACCGGTCCGCCCCCTCGCGAGGACGAGGTGGTGGATGCTGTGTGAAGATGATGTGGGTTGGGGGGCGACAGTGGACGGTCATCCTCGGGCGCATATCTTCCCCTGTTCCCGCCGTAAGACCCTTGTTGCTGTGGTGGTAGTCCGCCAGCAGGGAACGAATGTCGCGGGCCAGCGACCGAACTGCCAATCGAAGAGGTTCCATAGTGCGATGCCAGTTCCGACACCCGTCTTCCTCTCTCCTGCCCTCCGACATAAGCCGGCAGTCCAGTATCGTACGGCGCCGCGCCCGCCGTCGTCGTAGGCACCCAAGTAGCCTGTCTCAAACCCTCCTTCTCTGCCTGATACTTGGCCTTCATCCGCGCCACAAAGCTGCGCTCGCTCGCCGTCGTGTCCGTGCTGAGCGTTCGGCTCACACTGGCCGACGCGATCCGACTCTGACCGATGACGATCGGAGTGTACGACTGCTGCTGCGCGTCCTGCTGAGACACATCGCGCGAATCGAAAGCGGAAGAGTCTTTCCTGGTTGGCTCGGCGCTGGGGAACCGTCTTGGCGACGAAGTGACGCGTTCGGCACCGTCGGTCTGTTTCTGCAGGCCTCCTGCGCGGTGATCGTCGAGTTTTTCCTCAATCGCTGATGGAGTGGCGGTCTGACGCATTGGGTACAATTGCCGAGGAGATGCGACAGGAGCAGACTCTTCCGAGCTCGGCCGGCTGCTCGAGCTGGTCAGCGCAGGGGTAGAGTCAGACTCTGCCCGACGCGATGCGGTTTCTGCTGTAGACGAAGAGCTTTCACGGAGACGAGAGGAGGATGTGTCGCTGCTGCTCGGTTCCTTCTTGTCGCCGCCACTGTTGCCCTTTGAGCCGCCTGGTATGGTCAAAGTTGCAGCCAGGTTGGCCACAGAGCTCGTCAACATGTCATCCTCGTCCTTGGCACTTCTTTGGGTGCTCAAGCTAGCTTTTGTTGCGGCTACGGTCGACGATTCCTGTGTGCTGAGTGCATCTTTAGATGGCTCCTGAGCAGACGTCTTGACCGAAGTCGTCACAGTAGACACACCCGCTGGGCCGACATTGTTCATCTCTGCGACGCGTTTGACGCTAATCGACTGATGGTCCTCCTCGTCCTCCTCTCCGTCTTCATCGGCTTCGGCGATCACGCTGCTGTGGTACTTGGTATCCGTTCGGCCCGCCGATGGAGCTGTGAGAATGGATCGAGGCTGTTGTTGCCCTTGTGACGGCTCGCTGCTCAGCTTCTTGCTGTCGCTGGTAGGGGTATTGGGATCGCTGCGGAGAGAATCCTCCGCTTTGATCCGTTCGCGAAAATCCGGCCCGTTCGAGGTCCTCTGAGAATTGGTTCCATTACTGGACTCGGTGACTAGCTTGCCCTCGCTATCGAGTTTGGGCAAGTCGGCAAACTTGACAGAGGGTGTAGCTTCGGCACGATGGGAGGAATCGCCTTTGCTCTGTGAGGGCGAGATAGAGTTCATCGTGGTGATGCCCTGAGACGTATCATCTGCCGAGGCATCCTTATCATCGTTCCGCGTCTGAGACTGTTGCTGCTGTTGCAGCTGAGATGCTAGAATGGCCGCTGCCGAATTCTGCATCTGCGCCTGAGCGAATGCCTGTGTGGCCTGCGCCTGCGCTTGGAGCTGGGCCTGATATTGAGCTTGAGCCTGAGCCTGTGCATACACTCGCGCCTCCTCCAGTCTAGCTGCGGGCCCGACCAGGTCGTCCTCGTCCAGGTCGAGGGGTTGTTGGTCGGGCATCGCCTCCGAGACTGCAAAGTTGAGCCACGCGTTGAGTGGACCGATCTCCTTGCCCGTCTTTCGAATAGACTCGCATGAAGATCTGAATCGAGCATCAGCCAGGCCGCCGACTGTGCTGGCCACGACGAGAGAGATGGCGTGCGTCTTAGCGCCCATGGACGCGGCGTGGGAGGCTTTGGCCATGGCGATGTCATTGGTCAGGGTTGAGACCTGAGCAATGTACTTGTCGTGAGCTTCCATGGCTCGTGGTCCTGCGCGTTTCACATTCTTCTCCTGCGACGCGTGCGCCTTCTTGATCTTGGAGTCCAGGGCCTCAACAAACTCGTCGTGAGCGCGCTCTTCCTTTGCGACGCGTTTGAAGTATTTGGCGCATGCTTCGTTCACAGCCTCGTATTCTTTCTGGACGAGTTTGGCATGTTTAGTGTTGGTCTCATTCATGGCGTCGAAATGCAGACCAGAGCAGCCCAGCACTTGCGCTGGCGCGCGTAGACAGGAAGGAACGACATGAGTGTCCCCGTTGTGATAACGTGTCTGAAGAAGGACTCACAGGGAACGTGCTTGACCGACTTGATCTTTGCAATCTCGGCAGCGCTTTTGGCAATCTTCTTTTCCACCTTTGCCATCTTGAGGGCCAGGTCCCTGTACTCGTCCAGTCCGACGAGGAGCCCCTCGAGCGAGCGTAGCACTTTGTGGAGATCGTTGCGGTCCAGATTGTTGTTTGCATCGGAAGCGGGCATTTGGCCGGCGACAGAGGCAGAGTCGTCGGGGCCGACTGCTGGATACGATGTAAGTTGTGCACTGAGCCGGCCTGGCGAGGGCAGCGGTGATGATTGTTGCTGTTGAGCGACTTGGGCGAGCACGGGCGGCGGTGGGGTCAGTGCTGGCTGACCGACTACACTTGGGGTAGGTATAGCCGCATTGGATCCAGTGTTGACGGCCTGCATGTAGAGAGTTGATGCGGCTGCCAGATCAAAATAGTGCTGTTGTTGCTGTGCCGCGTCGACTCCGTTGACGACTGGGTTGACCGAGTTGCGTCCGTAGGATGGAGTCGGGCTGTACATGGCGCCCTGAGACAGAGGCTGAGGTGATGTGAGGCCCGCGGTGCTGCTGCTGGTGGTGTGCCCAGTGAAGTCGGTTGAAGATCGCTGGGGCAGCATCGACAGTGCGGGCGCGTTCTTTTCACCGAAGAAGCGCTTCATGGTGGGCGGACGGATGCTGTCGGGGCTCCTATACGATGGTTGTAGCGATCGATATTGGAGAGCTGGCAGCGAGAGTGTCGTCCTTTTGTATGCCGTTCCTCCGCACTGTTGCTGGTCCTTGGTCGACCTCATCTGCGACTTCCCTCGATGTGTTCATGCTGGGACGAATTTTGGGTGGATAGGGGCTGCCCGATCTGAGCAAATCGGGCATTTGAGTCTTAAAAATTAAGAAAGGCTCCGAGCCGTGTGGTGTCTTGCCACGTGATGATCGCCTGGACCGTGTACGCACTGTTGGTGTCACGTGCGCAAGAAGTTCCGACTCTCGCATACAAGCCCCCCTTCTCAAAATTTTTGGGAACGAGTTCGCAGCTTTCCTTCTCACTGCATTCATTTGGACAGGGAACACAAGTCTCACCTCTGGCACAACTGTTCTCCCTCCTCTCCTTTCTCTCTCATTCTCTCTCTACCAGTCTGCTAACTCTTGTGATTCAAGGCTCACAGTGCATCATGGCTGACTCCATCTACGCCCCTCACAACCAAGCAGCCGACAACGGCGAGGGTGCCCAGAATCTGCACACCCACCATGAGGAGGACGAGGACCACTACCAAGCTCCTGGCCATGACGAAGCAGAGTTCGACGGAGAGGAGGAAGATGACGAGATCAGCCTCCAGCCCGTCAACCCCTACCTCACCAAGCCCCTCCTCTACCTCTCCGGCATCGACAAGTCCATCTCCGACCAAGACCTCGCTGCCAAGACCTTTGGCAAGTACCTCCCCGTCAGACTCAACATCAACAGGGACGGTCCCGAGGACGAACTGGCCACCGGCACTGTCGAATTCCAGACCCTCGAGAAAGGTCAGTCACACCTGCCAACCGATCGCAGTTCTTGGACGAACAGCTGAACGTTTTGTACTTGCCCCCGCATACAGCCGAGAAGGCATATGCCACCGTCCGAGGCACCATGACCCTCTCCATCAACCAGAACGCAGTCGACCCAAAACCAGCTGCCAAGCCTCGTCTCGTCAAGCACTTGCCCCCTCACACCGACGATGGCGTTCTTTACGACCTCTTCCGGCAGTATGGACCCCTCGCACGCGCACACTGCATACTCACCAACCCCGCCGGCCAGTTCACCGGCTTCCGTGGCATGGGTCAGCTCGACTTTTACGACGAGACTCACGCACAGAATGCGCAGAACGAGATGCACTGCGCTGACATCGACGGAAAGACCATCAGTGTCTCCATCGACAACGTCACTCGTCGCACCAGCGGTCAGGCCGAGTTCAGCGCAGCTGCTGCTCCTTTCGTTCCCGCCGGAGCTCGCTCGCTCAATGCCTCTGCTCCCTCCTTCCAGCCTCCTGCGCGAGCTGCCTCCGGCTCTCAGGCTTCCATGTACGCTTCGCAGTCTCCCACCTCCCCTCAGCCAGTCAACCACCAAACGGCCGGCCCGCTCTACCCCGTCCCCGGCTCCAACCTGCAGTTCAGCAGCTCGGCCGGAACGTATATTGACCCATGCAATTTGTTCATCAAGAACATCGACCCCAACGTAGACTCCAACGAGCTTTTCACCATCTTCAAGGCTTTCGGTCGCATCGTCTCCGCCCGCATCATGCGCGATTCGGAGGGCAATTCTCGTGGCTTTGGTTTCGTTTCCTTCACCCAAGCCGAGGAAGCTTCCCGTGCACTCGCTGCGACTAACAACACTTTTGTCGGAGCACAAAAGATCAATGTCAGATTGCACGAGCCCAAGCGCATGCGCGCGGAGAAGCTCGCTGCCAAGTTCGGTACTTCTGGCACCGAGTCGCCGGGCGAGTCGGAGACCAATGCTGGCAACTGGACTGGTGAGCACAGTCCTGAGGCTACTCCCTCGCCCGGGTTGGTGTCGCCTACTGCTGCGGCTGCAGCTGCCCAGAAGAAGGCCGACAAGAGATCAAGCCACAGCTACTTCAAGGCTGCCGTGTCCAACGAGGGCGAGCCTGTCGATGCCGAACAGCTCGCTGCCCTGACCTCGGGCGTGCGGCAAGAGGTTCTCTCGGGCGAGTTCAGCAAGCGAGTCAGCAAGATGCCCAATGTCTCTGATCAGCAATTGGGCAGCATTGTTGACGAGCTCGTCAAGCTCCGCTTGACCGATGCTGTCACTGCGCTGAACCACCCCATCGAGCTTTTGCAACGCGTCACCGATGCACGAGAGAAGCTCGGCTACATCCACACCGCTCCTCAAGGCAACGGCCACAACGAGGCTGCCCCTGCTCCTGCTGCATCGTCATCTGGTGGCGGCTTCCTGGTTCCACCAACCACTAGAAAAGCCACCGGAGACGCCGCCAGCATCCTTTCTACTGCTCCTGCTACCGGAAAGGAGCGGGAACGACTGTACAACGCGATTGCAGGCATCGCACCTGCGGGCACCGACGTAGAAGCCATCACGGACATGCTGGTGTCCCTGCCCAAAAAGGAACGTGCCCTGTGCTTGTTCAACCAGGATCTGTTGCGCGCCAAGGTCGACGAGGCGAGAGAGATTCTCGAGATGTCGGACGACGAGGACGGAGTCGGGGCTAGCAACGGAATCCCTGACCCGAGCGCAGCCGCCACGCCAGCAGACAGCACACGGGCGCTCAAGAGCGCACCCGTGAGCGCGCCCGCACTAGAAGCCTCCTCCTCATCACAACAGCAGTCATCAGCATCAGCAGCACCCACATCGTACACTCTCTCCTCGCTTGCAGCCCTACCAGCTTCGGAGATTGTCCGACTGGCCTCGGCCCCACCGTCGGCCGGTTTGCCATTGCCCAAGGCGGACCCGGCAGTGCTGAGAGACACGGACGCGTTTGTGGACGGCTTGGCGGGCAAGCCGGTACATGACCAGAAACAGAAAGTGGGTGATGTGCTCCACAAGAAGATCAAGGCGTTCGGCTTCAAGGGCGCGCCCAAGCTCAGTAAGTGTTTTACTCTGCGTCTGAGTGCTTGAGATCTGAGGCTGACCTCGTGTATTTGTATCTCTCATAGCGATCGCACTGCTCGATTCCGAAGACTTGCGGTCCTTGGCGCATCTGATGAACTCGTACCCCGAGGTTCTGAGGGAGAAGGTCCAACAGCTTGTCGCGAGCAAGTAAAGTAAATGCACGATCGTCGAGTCCTCAGAAGCCTCACCAAACATACCAGCCTGCAAACGGCACCATTGACGAGGGGCAACATCGTCTGTGGCCAAAATTCTGGTCTCAGATAGATTTGCGTTCCATACCTCAAGCCTCGTAGTCTCCATCTCCCAGAAGAAATTCACAAGACTTGTCGCCACAAACATCCATTCCCCAGATGGCTAATTCAGCATCCAGCCTCTCCTTCTTCTCCGACTTTTGCATTCTCGAAAATGCCTTTTTCTCGACAAAGGCATCTTCTCACCCCTCCCCTTAGAGCTGGTATTGAAACCTGCTGTTCGTTCGTTCATTCACAACTCCTTCTCTCCCTGGACTTTCTGAACCTACCTACTTACAATTCAACCAAAAATCAGTCTTTGCAACCCCTCCGCTTGATCGAGTGTATGCTATGATTTTCTGGTCCGGCTAGCCCAGAACCACATTTGGATATACGTCAAATCGCCCTGAGCGGAAGCAGACAGAGAGGGAAAGCATCAGCATGACGGTCCGCTGTTCACCCAGGATCTCACACCTTTGACATGAAGGCTAAGCAGGCACTCCAATCGATGCTTCTCACTTTGAGTTCCAAGGGGAACGTTCTTCCTTGCCTCTGTCAGGACTTCTGGATCGAGAGTCCACCGAACAATGTCTTCCTTCTCTTCCGTCGTCTTGACCACAGTCGCCCAGGGGTCGATGACTGTGCTGTGACCCCAAGCTGGATAGGCACCTGCATCGATCTCGGCCTGTGACGCTCGGGCTGGACTGCAGGCGGCGACGTAGAATTGGCTATCGGTCGCTCGTGCTCGTTGTAAAAGCTCCCATGATCGGGGGCCAGTTGTGGCTGTAGAGTCAAAATAGCAAAGCAGGAGATGAGCTTCGTTGGGACCTGGGCGCACTGGTGGCTGGATCATTCCTGACTCACTGTTGAATGCGCCTGGGTAGATCATCGCCGCGGCTCCGACTCTGGCTGAGATTTGCGCTAGCTCTGGAAAGCGCAGATCGTAGCAGATGGCAAGCCCGAATCGACCTTTGGCTGGCGCACATATGGAGTGTCATGGCAGTCAGAATATTGTGTCAGGCACAGAGATCGGTCCCAACATTACTCACAGCAGTCAAAGACTGTGATCCGATCCCCAGCAGCCAGAGTCGTACTTTCCTTGAAGGTCATCTTGCCCGGAATGTCGATGTCGAACAGGTGAACCTTTCTGTGAATTGAAATAGCCTCGCCTGCCATGGAAGAATACATGCGCAGACTTCAGCGCCTGAGCATGGGGTCCGCACCATCGGAAGAGAATGTTGAGCTCACCCTTCTCGTTGAGGACTATGCTCGTGTTGTATAGCTTGCCGGTGCTCTCGTCTCTTTCCGGAATGCTGCCTCCGACAAGGATGACGCCGGTCTCGCGGGCGACGTCGCTGAGCATCTTGAGAGACTCGCTCGACGTGCTCGACACGTCTACACTGGCACCATCCTTGCCATCTATCCCCCACCTCGACTCCAGGACTTCGGCACTGGCATCGTGGCTTAGCTGTTTGGCTGCGATCGGCTTCTTGATTTTCTCCCAGAGCCCATCGAGCGACTCGGCGTATCCATCAAAGTAGGACACACCGTATGGCGAGTTGAAGCATTCGGGCAACACGACGATGTCTGCGCCCCCGTCCTCCTTGGCTGCTTTGAGGACTGCTTCTCTGGCATGATTGAGGTTGAAGGACTTGTCCTTTGAGGTCTGGCCTAGCTGTACCAAGGCCAGCCGGGTCTTGGAGGTCAGGCGGGCCTGTGGTGGGGTCGAAAAGGTGGACATGGCCTGAAGATGGGTGCTCGTAGCAGCTGATGGTTGAAGGTTACGAAATGCGGAAGTCGAAAGCCGCGAGAGCATCAGCTTTAGCGTTGACTAGGTCAAAAGGAAGGGTGCTGCTGTGGAGATGGCATTTTGGGATCAAGTCAGTGCGAATAATGTCGAAGACGCCTCGGCGCGTTATGCTTCGGCTCCAGTTCGGTTCAAGGGCGAGCCACGTGGATGACTGTTGACGCGTGAACTCAAGACGCGTCCAGACAACGCGCGAGGCAGAAGCGCGTCATTGAATGTGGAGGTCAAAGTGTTGGTCCCTCAGCAGGCGAAATTCTGAGATGCACGATTCGAACACAGACTCGACTCAAGTACTGACAAGAACATCCGCCAAACCAGGACAAGGAAGCCCAGCGATCGGAGGCGCTCCGTCGCCAGAGGATAGAGAGCTGCTGTCTGTAAAGCGCTACGGATCTAGACAAGGGTCGCAGTCAGAAAAACCGGAAGGGCTGGCTCTCCGAGGCCCACAGCTCGAGACTCGTCATCCTCTGCTTTATCCATCGCCAAGATGGGCATTCAAGGTCTTCTCCCGCTCTTGAAGGACATCCAGGTGAGAGACCTCGGTCGCGGTCGAGTCCATATGAATGCTCACTAAACGTCCATGATGATTTGAACCTTGAACAATCCAGAACCCAACCCATCTCAAAGAGTACAAAGGCAAGACAATCGGTGTCGATGCCTACGTCTGGCTCCATCGCGGCGCCTTTACTTGCGCACAAGAGCTGGTGCTGGGCCAGCCCACAGATCGGTAAGCACCTTGCCATTCTCTCACTTCATTCATGACTGACTTCTGGAAACTTGCATTCGAACCTGCTCAGCTTCGTCCGTTACGCAATGCACAAGATACGGATGATGAAGCACTTCGGTGTCACGCCTTATCTCGTCTTTGACGGAGACAAGCTGCCCAGCAAGATCGGAACGGAGCAAGATCGTGAGAAGTATGTCAGGACGCACTCCGTCCACATTGATCGTTCCGACTGATACGACGCTAACCATCATTTCGACTCTTCCTTCCCTCAGGCGGCGATCAGAATATAAAGCCAAGGCACAGGAATTTCTGAGAGCTGGTGACAAAGCTCAGGCCAGGGATCTCTATGGAAAATGCGTCGATGTCACTCCTGCCATGGCATATCAGCTCATTCTGGTAAGTGAGCGTGCGCCATCCCAGATCTGGGGTCAAGTGACCACGTGCTCATCAACATGGTTTATTTCAGGCTCTAAGAAGAGAAAATGTTCCCTACATAGTGGCTCCCTATGAGGCAGACGCTCAACTTGCTTTCCTGGAGAAAGAACAGATCATCGATGCCATACTGACCGAAGACTCGGATATGCTGGTGTTCGGCTGTCAAACTGTAAGTGTTAGAGATGATGTATACCTTGGCGAGCATGCACTGAACCTTCTTTGAACCAAAGGTTCTGTTCAAGCTAGATTCTGACGGTAACTGCATCGAGATCCGCCAGTCCCGTTTCACGGCGAACAAGACGGTGTCTTTTGTGGGGTGGACGATCCAGGACTTCAGACACATGAGCATCCTGTCCGGCTGCGACTATCTCGACTCTATCATAGGGATGGGTCTCAAGAACGCTCATCGACTGTTGCGGAAGCACAAATCTGTAGACAAAGTACTCCAGGCTGTCCGATTAGAGGGCAAGATGCGCGTCCCGCCGGATTATGCACGAAACTTCCGCCGCGCCGAGCTCACATTTCTGCATCAGCGGGTCATCGATCCTCGTACTCGCACGCTCACCACTTTGACACCCATCCCCGCCGGAGTGGACGAGATGGCGATGAACTTCATCGGCCCTTCCATTCCAGCCGAACAAGTCAGGGGCATTGCTACCGGCGAACTGGATCCCATCACCCGACTTCCTGTTGCTGATATCATGCAGGGCAAACATCACAACGAGCTCGCTGCCAAGACTAGCGATACAAACGGAACGCCGACTCAAAACAACCAATCTGGACTAGTCCAGAGAGGTCCGTTCTCATCCAAGTCTGCCCCAGCCGGCAAGACCAATCTGTCTGACCCTTCACAACCCAGCGTGTCCAGCTACTTTTCAACTCAAGCAGCGGCAGGCCCAAGCAAGCCCAAAACGGTCGCCATCAAGAAGCAACCTCTCTCTATTGCACAAGCAGTACAATCAGCCACCCAGCCAACAACATCTACCGGCCCAAGGAACCCACTTATGCTCAAGGACGCCAATCAGGGCTCCAGCTCCAATCCGATCAATGTGGATGAGCCTGTCACGGCACGTTCGCGATCAATGCTCGGCGAAGGTGTTATGCAAAGAAGAGGATACTTCGCCACCCAGCAAATCGGCATTCCAAAGCAGACATCTGCTCGGCAAGGACAACGGAGCGAGATGAAAGGCATCGATCTTGAACGTTTGAGAGACACGCATACATTCCTGCAATTGCATGGTGGACTCCATACCGAAACGACCACCCAAGCTCGCAGAAACGCAGACGCGGACATGGATGCTCTCGAGGTGGTTTCCTCCGCCGCCGGCTCGAGCCCAATCAAGCCCCTGTCCGAGTCGAACAGCCCCGCTGACCAGACCCTTATCACATTTGACTTTTCGAGATTCCGTCACGGCGCCGAGTCGAAGTGGGACTGCCAAGATCTATCGTCCAATGGATCGCCAAGCCATCGGAAGCGCAAGCGCAGCGCAACGGACGCAGGTCAGGATGATGATGACGATATCGAGGAGTCCCGTTCGGACGCAGGCGTGCGCAGATCGCCGCGCACCGTAATGCGGGATCGAACAAATACGCTAACGTCCGAAGTTGCGAGAAATCACTCGACCTTCTCGCCGACCTCGAACGTAACGTCGTCTCCTGCTTCCAATCAAGCTATAAGGCACTCAACGGAGACCGAAGGCAGCCCCACACCATTCCAACGGCTGCGGGGGACAAATGTACTTGAGGGGAATGCCTTCTCTGCCTGGGCAGCAGAGGATACTGACGCGGATGTGACCTTGGTCGACAAGAACAAAGGCAAAACGAGGCTGCTAGTAACATCGACAGGTGCGGACGATGTCGACGACTTCCATCGGTGGAGTCAGGAGGCCATAGGAACACCGATCAGCTTCTCGCAACTGCATCGAGATGACAGTGTTCAGTTCGGGAGGGATTCGCCTCATGAGAGCCAGTTGGGCGACGATTGGGGGCTTCAGGTTCTCGGCGTAGCGACGCAGGGAAGCGTCATCACCGACTTTTCGGACGAATCGCAGGTAGAAGATGCGTCATCGCCTGACACTAGCCAGGATAGAACGTTGCTAACCATGTCAAGACCCGGTTTGGAGCGGACAACGAGCAGAATATTGAAGCGAGCTTTTGACGAGTTTCAAGATTCTGGAGTGGACGACATTGGAGGCGCAGGCATATCTTACATTCTCAAGGATGAGAAAGCTGTCAACGGACCGGTTGCAGAGCTCGCTTTCACTTCGCAGGCGTCGATGGTCCCTTTCACTCGTGCCATGGGCGAACTCAAGACACCCGCAAAGTTCAACAGACACTCCTCTTCGGATCAACAGCTGCAGCCAGTGCGACCAATCGTACGGTCGTTGTCGCGTTCAAACAAGGAGGGCTCGCTCAAGTCAATCGGACAGCAAGCACGAAGACAGCCACAACACCAACCTCTCCGCACACCTGCATTCTCAAGAATGACTTCGGCTGCTGAAGCAAGACTGGGCGCGATGTCAGAGCCCAAGCGACCGAAGCTGGACATGCTCAGCACTCAAACACCACTCCAGCAGAATCAACCTGGGCTTCGAAGTCTGGATCTTTCGCACTTTCGACACGATGGACATTGAGGTGGATTCGTCGATTTGTATATACTCAGCCACCTGCTTGTAACACTTTTGCTTTTAAGACCTTTCTCGGCGTGCTGGTCAAAGATTCTCTGCTTGCGGGGATTTCCTGGGTACCAGCTCATGTCTCCTTCAGGCTCTTGTTCATCTTTGCTTTGAAGGCGAAGAGACTTACATTCTCCTTCCTGTTTCTCCTGCGCAGCTCCAATTCGTCCAGACACGTTCTCACACTTTCCTACAGCCAGCGCACCTTCCCCTCTACGTCAATCATGTCTACCAGCACGTTCTCCGGCGCAAAATCAAGGTCGACCACGACAGCATCCGCTACCTCAGGACTCCTTCGATGCGGCGGCCCAGAAGAAGGTATAAGAAATGATGGGTCGCATTGCAGCCACCATGGCGCGGGAGGCTTTCATCCACAGCTGCAGCGAAGAAAGAGCGTGCACAAGGATCTCGACGCCCCCCAATATCGATGCGGTTTCCTCGTCCAGCTGCATGCCTTTGCACCATCCTCTGATTATCTTGCATATCTGACCGACAACAGAGATTCTTGACCCAGCGAACTTGACCTTACTGCACCGTTTTGAACCAGCAGTCATAATCCCCCTGGATGCACGTCTCAAAGAACATGCACCATCTTGGACGGGAGGTGTGGCTGTAGAACATGTCGACACCGCGAACATAGTGACCCCTCTTGATAATCAGCCAGCACCGACCTCACGAATTCCAAATGATCCATCAATACGTGGCTGCGCTCCGCGCTCTGCATCGCGTTGATAAGTGGTGCCTTGCGTCATGCGATGTGCAGAAGCCAAGTCAGTTCATTGTACGGGAGTTTCGGTGCCTGACATGTCATTGCGGCACCCTGTATGCACAACTGAACTTAACGGGCACCTCAGTCAAGCGACAGAGTGAGATAGAGACCCACGTGGTCAAGATAGGTGTCGATCGCTGTCGTGACCATGAGCAGGGGTCGATGCCACACGCCTTCTGTAGTGAGCCGATGTCGAAAAATACCAGGCACACGCTGTAAACGTCCTCTCTTTCCGCCCGTTTCCGTCATGACATTGTGCGCGTCCGGGTGACTGGACACGAACCGGAAGTACTGATCTGAAAGCCAGAGGTATTCCAAATCTGGCGGAAACTCGCTGTCACGCAGGATGTCTTTCCGCAGCATGACATGGTTGCTTCCGTAGATTCGAAGCACCTTCAAGGACCGGGCTGAGGTCAGCGCCGCCATGATTTGTGCGATGCCTGGCTCAAAATTGCGATTCCAGCCGAAGGCCTCCAGCCCATCCTGGGAGACTGCCAATTGGAGCTCGGCCAGGTTGGGCAGATGATCAGAATCAAGCATCGACGGAAGCTGCAACAAGGTGTGCCGAGTCAAATCCAGGTCAAGGCATGTCAGTCTCTGGGCTGCCCGTGAGTTTGAATGGAGGCGTGAAAGGGATGAAACTTGTGTGTCGCCGAATGAGCGGAACATGAGAAGGTGAGCGAAGGAGCGGCCGGCTTCTAGATGACGTTGAAGCTCCCAAGGGTCGCGAATCTCCATGTGCGCCAGATCCGGGAGGAATTCTGGGAGGGAGAAAGCGGAATATAGAGCCGGCGCCGTTGGAGTGTCAAAGTCGTCTTTGTCTGAGAAGCAGACCAACTTCGGGTGTCGGATAGCAAACTCCTTTGCTGCACCCGTATCCAGCTGTGCTTCCTCGAGCTCGATGAGTCGCAGGTGAGGAAATGTCTGCCGCAAGCTGATGGGCTCCTTGGTGTAGATAGCCAAAACTCGCAGGTTCATGGCGCCGTCCAAGAAGTTTTCGACAAGCTGCACCGATCCTTCGCTTTCGAGCCTCAACGAGAATTCTTCCAGTTGACCAAAAGGTGTTTTCGAAATCGCAGCGGGGAACATCGACACGTTGAGCTGCATACCGAGTTGACGCAAAGTATTCGCATGATGGGCAACTTGTTGCCAAATCTGCTCCATCTCTGAGGCTTGGGCCCAAGAACGAATCGGAGCATCATGGAACTCAAAGCGACGAAGTCCAGGCCCTCTCCGTGCGTTTTGAATTATGTCTGCGACCCTTTTAAAAATCAATGTTGGTGGTGGCGGCTGGACGCTCGCTTCTTGATCTTCGTCGCCTCTAAATTCGAGAAAATATCCTCGGATGTCCAAGGACACGACCTGCTGGCTCAAGATGTCTGGCAGGCACAGAGGGTCGGGGGTGTAGATGCTGATGTCGAGCAACGGTGGTCTGCTCGCTGAGGGCCGATTCGGAAGCGAACATCTCGAGCAGCTCATTTAAGGCCTCCCAAGCGCGATCGCAGACTTGCTGGTCGCAGAACGGGACACATTCGTCCCCATCATGGATGTG
>LAXH01000137.1:0-45275 GCA_001006505.1 Tilletia horrida | reverse complement strand
TCCTCAGCAACAAACGCAGAATCTAATTCTAATCGAATTGCACATGCTTCTGACGGTGTTTCATGCGGGCGTTACATGGTTGTCCTCGACCCGCCAAATTCAGACTGCTAAACGGCTGACAGAGTGCCCAAAGTGCGGATTGGACGTGAGGAATACGGGGGCGGGGCGAGGGGAAGGAAGGGAGGAGGAGAGGCGCATGGACGCCCAACAAGACCGAGGCGATTTGGGGTCCTACGAGCGTGACAGACAGATAGCATAAACTTCAAAACGTTCTTGGGGAAGGGCAGCACTTTGGCGAGGGTAAGAGATTCGACCCGCGAGAGATGGGAGAATCGCCAGGAAGCTTGGCGATAGCAGGGGAAAGATCCGGGAGGGGAACACAAACGTTCGGGACCTTCCAAGAGAATGTAGTGTCCTGTCCTGGCGTCTCTTACTTGTAGACAGAAACACATTCGCGAGGGGGCTTGGGATGGATGTTCTGGAAAACCGCAAGTATAATTTTGTGTGAGTGGTTCAAGTCGTCATCAAGGGACGGAAATGCAATTGGATTTGCTACTCACGCCATGGGAGTAGACGCCCTCGATGCGATGGAAGGCGTTCAAGTTCTTGTGGAGAGTGATCTGGAAGAGGGAAGAGCCGCCTTCTCTGGCAATGATCACAGAGGAGGCAAGGAAGTACACTTTGGATGTTGGATAAGACCAGGCCTATCGTCAGTATTCTTTCCCGGGGACAGACGAGTCGCTTCGGTATCACTCACGCCACACGCGCCACCACTTCTCGCCGTACTTGCCCTTGACGTTAGCCTCGTTTGCCTTCCAGTTCTTCAACCACCGGTCGATGGTCGCCGAGTAGTGTACACCGAGGACGTCGCAAGATCGTACCTCGAAGCCAGCCTTCTCGAGATGTGTGATGACCCAGCCGACGTGAAGAGAGGCTGAATGCAGAGAGAGAGAGAGAGCAGAAGCGCATGAAGTCAGCTCTTTTGAGGTCACAACGCGTCGCCATCCAGATGGCCTCGTGTTCCATACTCACCATCGGCACCGGGGAAGACCTGTATGTAAGGCACACATGATGAATGTTACGAGACAATGTCAGTTCTCAGAGCGGCAGGAATCAAACGGCTGACAAGGATCTCACGTATTTGTTCACTGTGCGTGGAGGAAATGAGAGAAATTGTCAGGCATTCGTGCCTTCGCGCGGACAAGCTTTTCAAATCTACTCACTGAACAGACCCCAGATCAGGTCCCAGAATCTAATCGAGGCTCAGGTCAGCTATGACCAACGACGCGGCGCATATACGAAGAGAAATGCTACTCACTGCCACTGAGGCCGGAGACCAGCGACCTGGAAGAGGAAGACACCATCGTCGTCGAGGAGGTCATACACATTGGCGAGGAACTTGTCATAGTGACGGATACCGACGTGCTCGGCCATCTCCAAGCTGACAATCTTGGTGTACTTGCCCTTGGACTTGGGAATGTCTCGGTAGTCCATGCAGAGCACACGCGCCTGGGACGAGTCCAGACCGGCCTTCTTGATCCTCTCGTTTCCGAACGAGGCCTGTTCCTTGGCGAGCGTGACACCAGTGACGTCGCAACCAAAGTTCTTGGCCGCAAAGGCGGTCAGGGTACCCCATCCACAGCCAATATCGAGCACCACGTCGGAAGGCTTGAGAGCGAGCTTGGCGCAGACGAGGGCAAGTTTGTTGTCTTGGAGCTCCTCCAGAGTCTCCTCGCGCTCAGGGTCAGTGATGACACCCGAGGTGTAGATCATCTGGGGGCCAAGGAACCATTCGTAAAAGTCATTACCGCGGTCGTAGTTCTCCCGGATCTGGGTCTCGTCCTGGCGGGCGGTGTGCATGAGAATGTCCGGGATAAAGTTGAAAAAGACGTATCGGAAGAGCTCTGGGGTGAATTGCATGGCAGCCCAGTCCCAGCGGTACTCGAGCAGTTCCATGATGTCGAGCTTGATTTCAATCTTCTGGGCAAACCAGGCATCGTGAAAGATTTGCATAGGGATCTTGGTGTTGCCATGGTACTTCTTCTTCAGGGCAGGGTCCTTGATGTCCATGTAGTACTCGATAGGTCCTGTGGTGACGCGTCAAAAGTGAGAGAGTGACAGGAGGATCAGCACAGAGCAGCATGCAGCGACGACGGCTGAGGCTTGCCCCCTCTCATCGGGCCTAAGATCAGTGATCACTCACGTCCGGGGAGAGTGACCTTCTCGTTCTTGCGAGGTCCGATTGTGCTCATGATTGTCCAGTAGGCCACAGCGACAGGGGCACCGGTGAGGATGACAAAGAAGAAGTAGAGCCACCATGGCACCCAGGACGCCTTGACAAAGGGGATCAGACGGAGCAGGACGGCGGGGGTGAAGAAGACGGCGAGGGCGAGGTGCAAGTTGCTGAAAGTGCCATTGCCTTCGGCGGGCAGGACCGCGTTTTGAATCGCCGGCTACAACATCAAAGTTGGAATAAGGAGGAGGGGGGCCAGAGAGTGAGTATGAGTATCGGACTCCCTCTGACCCAGGCGCCAGCGATAATCCGGCGGGTCCACTCACATAGTTGGTCAGGCGGACCTTGCCTCCGGGTGCGACTCCAGCATAGGAATAAGCATTGTCAGGAGCCTCGGTCTTGATCTGAGCGTAGATGGGGTCAGACTTCTTGCTGCCAGCTGAAGATGCTTTGGCTGCAGGGGCGGCGTCGGCTGCCGGGGGCGCGTTGATAGTCTCAAATTCTTCACTACTCATCTTCGGCCGTTGAACCTAGGTGGGCGTGAAGGAGTGAAGAAGGGAAGGAGGAGGAGGAGGTGACAGACTGCCCGTGCAGAGACGCGAAGGAAAGTCTTCCTTCTCATGCACCCTGAAGACTCAAAGAACCCTCCGACTCCAACAAACAAATGAATGCTGCTTCGGTGAGCACAGGGCACAACCCTCACCTCAACCATTGCCGATCCTGTCTGTTAGCTCGTTGTCTTTCCCGCATTCACGCCGATCATTGCTGTGCGAGCCAGAGAGAGCCATCCGAGAAGACTGAGTTGACATATTCTGTAGCGACAATGAGCCAGGGAGACATTTCTAATAAAGACAACACAGGAGGGGGGAGGATATGGGCAGCAACATCTGGGATAAATGCCGAGGGCCGTCGAATCAGGAGGGAGATTTGAAGCTGAGCGTGAGACGTCAGATAACAGAGAGAGAAACAGACACAAACACAACAAGGCATTCCCAGACACCGACGGTGCGAGGAAGCCAATAGAACTCGGCGCGAGCACGAGCAGGGGAGATCAGAGATAGAGAGGTGGGAATAGAGAACAGCGTCGTCAGAGGTCACCGGTCGAATGGGCGCGGGGGAGAGAGAAATGTGCCGCAAAGCGATCGAGAGAGGAAAAGGCGAAGAGGGAAATGGGGTGTGACACAATAGCAAGTCGTCGAGCGTTGAAACAGAAGATCGATAGCCGATGCCGGCTCTTTTTTTTGGAATCTCAGCTGGCGTTCCGCTCCACTCAATTCTGCGCAATTGGGATTGAAGCGCTCCCGGCGGAAGAAGTGGTTGTCGAGGACGCAGTCGAGGACGCGAGGTTCGCGTTCACACCAGCATTAGCAGGATGCGAGACATTGGCCACAGCCAAGGTGGGCATATCCGGCATCTCGTTCAATGCGGCGCTCATCTTGATATTCGTGGGCAGAGGCGAGGGGACAAGTTGCGACGGGGCGGCGGCGCCAGCTGCCAAAGCTGCTGCGCCCACTGTCATCCCGGTATTGATCCCGAGCGCTGTCGTCGTCGATGTCGAGGTTGTCGACGTGGACGAGGCTGGAACTGGCAAAGGCATCGCTGCCGTTGTTGGCCGTATTGCGAGACCCGAGGACGCCGTCGTGGTGGTGATCGCGGCAGGATTCGTCTTAATAACACCGCTCATGGGCACGGCGCCCGCAAGAGAAGTCGCGCCCGTAGGATTCGAGACGGCAGAGGTTACTGCTGGAAGGCCGCCCGGAGCAGATGAAGCTGCAGCTGCTGCTGCTGCTGCTGCTGCAGCGGCGGCAGAAGCCTTTTGCGCCTGTTGTATCGCATGCATCTTTTGTACACGCGCGGCTTGTTGCTCTGCGGCTGCCCGGGCCGCCGCCGCGACCGCCTCCTCGCTCAGGTTCAAGGTGCTGACAGTCGCATTACCAGTGGTAGGGTCCATCTTGGCACTCGCGCCGCCTCCGTTGGCATGCAAGAGCTGAAGGCCGAGCAAGCCGTGCGAGCCCGAATGCAGGTAGTGATACCGGAGTCCGTTCAGGTTCTTGTACCGCTTCCCACAAGAGCCGACCTGACACAGATACATCTTCTCTGGAGTCGCGGTGATCACTGGCGGTCGAGGAGAGCCTGGGGCCGACCCGGTGGGCGTGCTGGGCTCGGCCATATCGCCGCTGGCGTTCGTCGAGCCTTGTGACGAGCCCTCTGCCGCGCTGCCGGGCATACCAGGCTTTCGCGCGGTGATTGGAGACTGGGGAGCTCCTGAGCTAGGAGCTCCGGAGGGTCCAGCCGGTGTCGAGGGCGCAGTGGACGAGCCTGCATTCCGGGCTTGGTTGTTTGTCTGAAGCGCGGGAGGCAGGTTGTTCTGGTTGCAGTGCCCGTGCAGCTTGTGGTACTTGAGCCCGTTCATCTGCTTGTATGCTTTGTCACAGCCAGGCTCGGGGCACTTGAAGGGCTTGCTGTCGATGCCGTTGGCGCCACCAGCCGCAGCGGCTGCGGCGACGGCGGCCGCACTCGCGCCGGGTGTGCTGACAGCTTTTGCTATGGGGTCATGCGCGCCGGCCGCGGCCATCATCGCGGCAGCCGACGACATCGAACCTCCGGCATGACTGGTCGAGGGAATGATGGCACTTCCGTTGTTCATCCTCTCCCGCTTGGAAGGAGGACCGTTGACAGTCGAGCTCGAGGCGCCTGCGGCTGGGAAGAACAGATTGGGTGGTGCACAGGACGGCATTTGATGATCTTCTGTTGCACTTGGACGGAGAGAAAGACCTGCGAACGCGTTGGCTGCCAAGGCTCCACTGAAGTATGCGTCATTCTCGTCGTTTCCTACGGCGGGTGTGCCCGGCATGGACGAGCCAGGGGTGCTGAATGGCGAGTTTGCAGAGTAGATGGACGGCGAGCCTGGTATCCTTCGAGCGCCTACTCCGCCATCGATGAGTGCGCGACGGAGTGACTGGTGTACGTGGGAGGGAGTTGGGCCGGCGAGAGAGAAGGAACCGAAAGAGCGCTTCTTGGAAGCAGACATGGGAGACTCGAGTCGATCCGAGTCCTCTTGACTGTCGAAGGCCTTGCGTTTCAGGAGAGCAGGGGTAGAGTGGATCATGCGAGGGGAGGGCGACTTGGAGGAGCGGGAGGAGCCTTCGTCCTCGGACATGGCGTCATCATCCATGAGCTCGCTGAAGTCATCTTCGTATTCGTCCTTGGTGTGCTCTGCTTCGTAGTGAGCGAGAAGTTCGTGAAGATCCTCTAGAAACTTGCCGCAACATTGGAATGAGCCTGTTGCCGAATGAGACGGGGGAGAAATGAGGCAGGTCAAGGTCAGATATGTAACACGCGAAGATGAGGGTCTGAGGGAGTACGTCATCATGGTGGAGAGAGGGCTCCATTGCGGAGGAGAGAGCTGGAGATAGCCGATCGGCTGACGGAAGGGGACCAGGGTAGGGCGGGCAAGGTTGACAAAGAGACTTACTGCAGAAGTTGGAGTCGAGCCTGTGGTTGATTCCGTAGGAGGTTGAAGGGGCAACGGTAATGTCTGACGATGCAGAGGTGCCAAACTTGCTGAGGGAGTAGTCCATCAGGCTGTGAGAACAGAATGAACAGCACCGAGTTCAGTGCGCGATCGACAGTGCTTGCCACGGCCGGAGCCGGGGGGGGGAGGGATGAATGCTCCGATCGAGTGGAACTCGGAATGTAGGACGAGACTTACTGGGAAACCTCTCTTCCGAGTGAGCCTGCGACAGTGTCGCGGAAGGAGCCATTGCCGATGGATCCGATGCGTGGAGATGCGACAGGCCCAGAGATGTGAGTGCTGGGGGAGATATTGATCGAGGCCGAGGTGGTCATGGTGGCCATTGATTGCGGGCTGAGGTTAGGACGTGGACCTTGGACGGGTGGCCCTGATGGGTGGCTGAGATGGCGAAGTGAGGTCGGTTGAGATTACTGGTTGCGGCCGGTGAGAGGAGGAAGTGGGTGGATGTCGATGCGTTGCTCAGTAAGTGAAGCGTGGTGATGGAGGTAAGAGATGAGGTGAGGTGAGGTACGAGAGAGAGTGAGAGTACAGATTGGGGCAAGTGAGCTGCGAATGGGTGGCCATCTCATCTCACCTGTGGGATGAACCATTGGGGGAAAACACACTCCAACAAGGGGAAACCATAACGTTAACTCTCTCTCATCTCTCATTTCAATACAAGTCTGTCATCTTTCTAATGACTTCCAACCCGAGCCCATTACATTCCAACTTTTTTTTGGTTGTATTGAGAAGGTCTGGGTGGTGGCACTACCAATTTTTTTGATTTGTAATGAGAGGTGGTCGACCGGGCTGGGCCGATGAGGAGACTCATACTGCGCTTCAACACGGTGACATTTGCTTGCTCTTGCTGAGCGCCAGGCCAGCCAGTAATAAGGCAGCCGGCCTTGTGCCTCTGGGTGGACAGCTATGCCCGCCCCCCATTTGGGAATTGTGATTGGCCCTATCCGTGTTCCTGCCATGTGTATGAAGTATCAACCCGACTTTGATGGCTCTCGGCATTGCTGGCCACCCAACACTGCGCCCAGAAGGACGAATCCTCTGGCCGGGGAATGGATGAGATAGTGATGATGATGATGATGATGATCCCTTCCAATGATCCTCCTCCCTCGCTTCCCGTGCTTCCTTTTGTGCACAACTGCACACAGTTCGGAACAATGAGACAGGCTCTTTCGGACATGATTCGTTTCTGCAGGTGACATCCAAGGATGCGCCTCACTCGTCAGTCGTCACCCTTTCACCCACTAAGCACAGAGAGCGCTCTCAGGCTAAGCTATGGACAGGCATGTCAGCACATCCAAAGCGAGATTGCCACATCACAGGGCCGAGAGAGGGCTTTGTTGCGACTTGTGGGTGGGCAAGCCTTGCGGTTCAACTGGACGCACCGGCGAAAGTTCCCTCTTGGCCCTGGCAAAGAAGAGAAGCCATCGACCTCCACCTGGGCAGGAATCACACGCTCAAAATAGACATCGTCCGTCAGATTGACACTTCGCCAAGAAGGGATGCAACCATTCTTCTGAGGCGGGCTCAGAGAGTCAGAGACGCAAGACCTACATATGTATGTGCCCTTCCATCAGGGCAATGACATGGATCTGCACCTGTCATTTCCAGGAGGCAGGACTGAAACCACCCCAAGTTCACTTCAGTTTGCCCTTCTTCAGGGCAGCCTCAATGAGGCGCGTTCCAAAATGTAGGTCAAGTGCATGCTGGATGAGCGCATGAGGCAGGTGTGAAACATCCCGAAGTCTGCCGTTGTCCTTGGTCTGAGATCCAGCTCATCTCAGCGACTTTCTCAGCTGGAACTTAGACAATGGTGCGAACATAGATCCAGCAAGTCGAGAGGCTCTGTTTGCACTGAGTGAGCCTTCACAGACGTCTGACCCAGATCCCTCCGTTCAGGACTCGGTCCCGCTTCCATTTCCGCTGCCGGCGCTACTCTCGTCCCCGTCGTCAGCCGCGTGCAACATACTCGTCGTCTTCGAAACTTTGCTGGTGTCAACGCCAGTGCCCTGCTGGTTGTGGTGATGCAGCGTCCCCCTCGCCTGCGCCTCCGCCACCTGACTCAACACCCGCACTTGTCTCGCCACCTCCTCCAGCACACCCAGTACCTTGCGGTTGCCGGCTCCGAACGTGTACTCCTCATAAAGACTCGCCTTGGCTCCTGATCCTGCTCCGCTCCCACTGGCCGCAGCATTCACCGTCCGCGGGTGGCTCTTTGCCCACTCATCCGCAAACGGTCGCACGTACCGATCCCGGACCGGCCGCAGATTGTGCCGTGGGATCCGAGGGAACAGGTGATGAGACACTTGCATGTGCAGCCCCCCGTGCAAAAAGTCGAGCGAGGGCGGGCAGAGCACGTCCATCGTTGTCCGAAGCTGGCGCGACGGGAACGACTCGAACAGGCCCAGGTCCACCGACGATTGGGCAAAGTGGGAGAGCACAATCTATTTGACGATTCCATTGCCGTTGCCACAAGGAAAAATGTCAGCTTCACCGTCCGAGAAGAAGAGGAGAGTCTCTTGGATCAGAGACGTACCTGAACATGCAGAGGGCTGGTGACGATGTGGCTGACCAGCACATACATCACCCGCCAGCCCCAGCCCCGAATCGATCCCAACATGCCCCATCCAAACCAGGTCCAGAACACCACCAAACAGCTAATCTCAACCAGCAGATGGAAGATTTTCGTACGGTCCCGAGTCGTGAGGGCCTTGCGCCGAGATGCTGCCGATGTTGACTGATGTCGTGGGTGCAGAAGCTTCTGGACGACCTTGGCGTCGTCCGATGGTAGTCCTTCGATGACCACATCCGTGTCTGTCGCTGTAGCAGGGCTGAAGGCGTCATGGATGCCGTCGCCACCCAACGCGCCTCCATGTCGTCCCGGGAAGAGAAGTCGTAATGCTCGCTTGGCGAGGAATCCATAGCTGTTCGCATACAGATTGAAGCGACCCAGACTCATCACGACGTAGTAGAGCTGGTGCTGATACTTGAGGAACACTCGTGCCGGAGCATCGAATGTGAGCACACGACGGTAGTAAGAAGACCAGAGACCCTCTGGCGCGAGCGTCACTCGTGCCTTCGCCGTTGCGTCCTGCTGAGCGGCATTGCCGTCCGACGAGGGCACAGGCTCGGGCTCGACGAAGCGTCCAGATATGGCGAAGAAGGGCATGTGTTGGATGTCGGGATCATGCTCGGGGTGATTGGTCACCAGATGGTGGACATCATGGTTATCGCACCACCAACCGATGCTCAGTCCTCCAATTAGGTCGGCAATGGTGACTCCAATCAGTCGATCGACGAGAGGCGAGTGTGTGATGCCGTGATGACCTGCATCGTGGGCGCTGAACGTCAGCTGGTGCCAGAACAAGCCGAGAAATACGGAGGAAAGGAAGAGCAGGACAGGCGATTGAGTGTGGCGGTCCGATTCTGAGCTGGCGCCGATTCCTTGGAAATAGAGATAGAGGGCGGTGGCACCCAGCAAAGCATAGCGAGTGCACTCTCGGGCATATCCCGCAGGTCTGAGTCGGTACCAGCCATCCTGAGCAATGCGCCGATGCAGCTTGCGGTAGGCTTGGCTCATCTTTCGCTCTCTCTCTGGCTCAATGTCTGTGCTCGGTGGTGGTGGAGGCTCAAGCATTTCGGGAGGGAGAGGGAAGGTACGCGGCCGTGCTTTGAGCGTGACCTTGTCAGAGTGGTGCGTATGAGCTGCTGCCTGAGCATGCGGCGCTTCGAGGACGCCGGCGCGATACCCGAGCTGGATCGGTGGGACAAGTGGGACGTAGGCACCTCGTTCGAACAGCTCGGGGGATGAACCCTCTTTGGAGGCAGGCTGATTGAGCCAGTCCTTCTCGTCGAGAATGCCGACGACCCAGCTTGCCATCTGACGCAGGGCAACGTCGGAGTGATATGCCTCAATCTCGTCCTGAGCATCTCGACCGACAAAGTGGAGGAGGGCGAGCTCGCCTCCTGGGTGGGAAGGGAGGAATTCGGACGGGTTGAGGATGAGTCTGTTGAGCAAAATGAAGACGCCGCCCTTTGTGGGAGTCTGTGGGGTGGAGGCGATGAGAGCTGCGAGTTGCGAGCGGGTGATGATGGGCTTGAAGTCGAGAGTTGATCTGACCGCCTTGGCGAGGGGCAGTGGCAGGGAGTCTAGCAGGGCCTGCCGTGCTGCTGGGGTCAGCCCCTGCTGTGGCGATGATGAGGAGGCGATGCCAGTGAGCGCATATGCGCTGATCGCGGGCACACCTCCTGCCTGTCGCTGTCTGAGCTGGGCGGTCATCTTTTGTTCTTCGAGGTGGCAGTTGCTCAGGAGAACCTACCTATCGCACAGGAGGATGAGAAGAAGTCAACGTGCTGGCGATTTATCCGACTCCGAGAAGGTATGTATCGGCCAATTCTTGTGTATTCTCGGCCCGAGACATCAGCAAGCCGATCTTGATCTGACGCAGTTGGCAGGGTCAGGTCAAGTCAGCAAAAAGTTGGCTCATCCCAGCAGCGAGCAACAGCGACAGGATCTTCGGAGCAAACGACGAAGGTCGATTCACAAGGCGAAGGACAGGATGGCCATGATTATGATTCCACTCAGACGGACAGCACCGCCGCTCGTCAGACTCGCTGCCCCAAGATCAGCTCTGGCTCCAGCAGGCAGATCAGGCTCATCAAGAGCATTTCGTACCTTGCTCACTCCCAGCACTCAATACCGCACCCAACTACGGCTACCGCCTTCAGCGAGACGGATACCAGACCAATGTCGACAGCAGTCCACCGTCGCAGCCTCGGCTCCACAGGATCAGACCAAGTCGGCGAGAAGGAGGAGACGCTTCCTCAGAGCGCTCGCTACTCTTTCTGCCCTCCTCGCAGCTCTCTATCTCGTGGATACCTACGTCAACTCCTCCGTCCTTCAACGTCTCTTCCGCACCTTCCGAGTCGGCGTCACTGTTGCACTTGACTACAAGCTCAACTTCCCCTCCAAGACGGCCACTCCGGAGAGCGTCAGTCAGCTCACTCAGGAGGAGCACGACAGAGATATGAAAGCGATCAACAACCTCCACGAGCGATGCGCAAAACGGCTCCTCGATCTGTGTGAGAAGAACCAAGGGCTGTACATCAAGGTGGGTCAAGCCATCGCCAACCAGGCGGCCATCCTGCCCAAGCCCTACCTCGCCCTCAGCAAGATGTTCGATGACGCCAACCAGCTCACTCCCGCCCAAGTCAGGAGAGTCATCGAGACCGAACTCAAGAAGAAGGCTGCAGCCAACACGGAAAATGTCTCCACAACTTCTTCAGCAGGGACAACCAAACTGTCTTCCAATCTGACCATCGAGGACGTCTTCGTCGAGTTTGACGAGAAGCCAGTCGCTGCCGCTTCCATAGCCCAAGTCCACCGAGGAGTCATCCGCGTGCCCAGCTCAGTACCTGGAAACGTCTTTGAACCCACCAACCCAGACACTCTCGCCAAACTGCAGCAATCGCCTCTTGAACCCAACACCAAGCTCGTCGAGTGCGCCATCAAGGTGCAGAGACCCGAGATCAGAAGATATGCGCAGTACGACTTGCTCGCGCTCCGATATTGGATGAGGCTGTACGAGTGGGCCTTCGAGATGCCGGCGCTGAGCTTTGCGGGCCAGTACATCTCCGATCAGATCGAGCAGGAATGCCATTTCGACATTGAGCTGCAGAACTCGGAGCGGGCGAGATGGAATATCATGCACGATCATGACCCGTTGGTTAGAGATACATGCTATGTTCCGTAAGTCGTCATCTGCCCATGGACTACTAGCCCTCTTGCTCACGCCCCTTCCTGCAACGCTGATAGTGCTGTCTATCCGGCCCTGTCCACTTCACGCCTCCTGCTGATGGAGTACATTCCCAACACCGTCCGGCTCACTGACATTGATGGCCTAAACAAAAAGAACTTCAGTGTCAAAGAAGTTGCCAGGAGTGCATGCGAAGTTTCAGCTGCCCAGATCTTCCAGTACGGCCACGTTCAAGCAGATGGACACGGTGAGTGTGCATTCAAGCCCTGTTGCCATTAGACGCGTTGGCATACTGATCCGAATTCCTGCGCCATGGAACCAGCTGGCAATTTGCTAGTCAGAACACACCCCAAAGCTGAAGAACAGGAAAGGAATAGGTCGATATTGACGAAGCTCTTCAGACGGAAACCAAAATATACGCCCCACCAACTCATCCTCATTGACCACGGTGTAAGTCTTCAGCTGCCTGGCTCCGTCCGCGCGCTATACTGCTGTAAGTGACCTGATGCTCTACTTCACTTTCGATGTATGAAGCTCTACGTAAGCCTCGACGACAAGTTCCGAAGGGAGTACGCAAGACTCTGGCGGGCTATCTATGAGGTCGACTTCGGCGAGCTCAAACGTATCGTCAAGTGAGTGTAGAGGGCTCAGTACAGCTCCGCCTCCCAGACAAAGCTGACATTTGATGTTTTTTTCTGTCCAGGATGTGGGGTCTTGCTGACGACTCTTCTGAGCTTTTGGCAGTGAGTGATGCTCTCCGTAAAGCTTGTTGCTGATTACATGGCGCTGACACTCGTTTCTACTGTACTTGGGCGCAGTCCGCAACCCTGCTCCGACCTTGGAACCCAAATCGAGGCAAGAATAAGGAGGCCAACCAGAGGAAAAAGACTGACCTCGAGCTTCAGACTGAGATCAAGGAGAAAATCAGAAACCTGCTTCAGCACGTTGAGCTTCTTCCTCTCGAACTCATCTTTGTCGGTCGCTGCGGACGGATCATGCAAGCGAACAACCAATGTCTAGGCTCGCCTGTCAATCGGCTGAACATTTTGGCCAAACACGCGAGTACGGCTTTATTGGAGACATCTGAGGTTCCAACTCTGGCACGCGTCTTCTTCCCGCGTCGGTCATCGTCGTCATCTGGGTTGGGGTCCGGAGATATCGAGAGGAGAGAGGACAAGTTTGCGAACGCGCATTCCGAACCTGAAGTGTTCCGGAGCGCCAAGGAGAAGGAGGGACTACCTTCTGTGAACCCCAACTCGAACGACGAGCAATCTGGAGCGACCGCTTCCTCAACAGGCGGCAAGGGTGCTTCGTCTGAAGCGGAACTGGTCCCTTCCTTCCCACGCCGACTGCGGGTCTATCTGGGGACAGTGGGCATGTTCCTCCGCTTCCGAACGACGTTACTCCTCCTCGATGTCGCCTTTTACACCTCTGGGTTCCGATATGCGCTCCGAGTCATCTTCTTTGATGAAGGGCTGTGGAAGATTATCCGCGGTCAGGCTGACAAGGAGCGCGTCAGGAAAGCGGTAGCTGCCGTCGGGGTTGGGTCGGGCTCAAGTTCTCCACTCGGCGGATTCGAGGATGAGTTGAACGAGAGCATGAAGAGGCTTGCGTGAGTGACAGAGGCTTCTAGCTTCTGACGTGCTGTACTGGTTGACTCATCCTTCTTTCCTTGCCGGATCCGATACTCACAGGCGGGATGAACTTGGCGTGGAGCTCGGCGACGAAGCATTTGCATAGAATCTAGTGTATACAAACATCTCCAAAGACGCTTTCGCAGAATTAGACACCCTCGCTACTACTCAATACTATTAACCACTTTCTCTTGCATGGTCAGGCGAAGTGTCATTCGAAGGATCCTGTTTCCTCAGCTCCCTTCCGGCGTAAGGGGTCAACACGCAGGCAGGAAAGGTCAATGGCCCGTTCAATTGCGATTGAGGAAGCAGTTTGAGTGAGAGATTAAACCGAATCTCAGAGCCACTTGAGGAGGTCTGGAGCGTTGACGTTTGCGATCAGTGATGTTCCCTCTAGTGCTTGATAAATTCATGACAATGTTGGTGAGGTTGATTGAGATGTAGATGATGCCTGAGACTGAGGAAAAGAGAAGTGGCCGGACCCTATCGCGGAGAATGTGTACGTCCTTGTGTGACCGCATGGACGCTCGACTGGAGTGCAGATGATTGCAGGGGGGCCGCGACGATGTCACTGCTGTATGTCTAGGCCGGCCAGCTCGGCTGCCATCGTGTCCAGGGAGTCGAGCTTGGCCTGCTGCTCAGGTAGCAGGGCCTCTCCAGCATCTTTGCGCTCCCGCAGCGCCTCGGCAGCTCGAATCTTCTTTGCCAGTGCCTTTGCTCGCTTTGCAGGGTCGGCACTTGCCGATGGATCTGCAGAGTCGGCTTCTGAGGAAGATGGTAATGGCGCTTTCGCTTGCTCAGATGCAGGTGCTTTCGCTGTTACGCTCGCCTTTGATGCTGGAGCTGCGGGCTCGTTGTCGTCGTCCCAATCGTCGGGAACATCCTCTTCCTCATCCTCGTCGTCATCATCATCGTCATCGTCAAATCTTCCCGATGGAGCTCCGGAACCAGAAGCTGCTCGAGCTGCTCTCCTCTTCGCATTCTTCTTTGCCGATTTGCTTAGGCCAGCCGTGCTTGGCGATGCTGCCGACGGAGGCAGGTTGATGTGTTGACTCGATCCGGGCGCGCCAGGGACAGTGCCGCTGCCGGGGACGATCCGTCTAGAGTTGGCAGCTGCTTGCTGGCGGGAGGAGCGGAAGCGGGTGACATCCTCCTGAGGAGTAAAGCCTGGCTTGATTCTGCGCTCCTTGCGCACTCTTGAGAGACGACGTTGGGATCAGAAAGATGCGAGTCAGTAAGGTTGGAATCTGCACTGGGCAGAGAACAACACCTGCTCTCAGATTTGGGAAAACTCACGAGCCGTCTGCACGGACCGAAGCTGGAATGACGCGCTGCTGTGTATTTGGGTCCTCGATGATGCCTGCGGCCGAGGCGACGGGGAAGAGCGGCGGTCTGGACATGGTCCTGGATGTATGCCGTGCCTGCTCCTCTGCTCCTGTTGATCGTAGTTGGGGAGAAGGAGACCAAGACTTCCCTTGGACGGGATCAAGAAGAAAGGGAAGAAAGAAAGAAAGAAAGAAAGAAAGAAAGAAAGAAAGACTGGAGAGATGACATCTTGTCTGTGGACAACTCGACAGCGATGACATTGACCAAATTCTTCTCGAAGGAAGCACTGATGAATGAATGAGCATCGCCCGGCTGCCTTTCATCGCTCAACATGGTCAGGTCCTCGGTCGCTGCGCCTTGAATTCCAGTCTGCTTCTGATCTCGAGACGGAATGCAGAGCTGCCCTGCGCTCGCCACTATTCTGCCGCGACGGACCTCCCTAGAAGACATTACTACCCGCATCTCGAGGTGGGAAACATCAATGCCGCCGCCCTGTTCGCAGCGATGTCCGCGTCCAGCTCAAAGATGGTCATCGATCTCACCCAGGGATCCGGCGATGAGGACATACACTTGACAGAACAGACGGGCCAATCCGAGCACGATGACAGCGTCATCTTCGTGTCTGAACACACAAGGCCATCTTCCTCCTTCTCAGATGCGGTCGATCCGTTCACACGGCCGCATGTCCCAGAGAGGCTGGATTGGCAAGGCGCTCGAGGCCACTCAATCTCGAAGGACAAAGATATGGGTCTCCCAATGGAAACGGACGATCCAGTGGCAATCGACTCCGACATGGGCGACGAAACTCGGCAACTCATCAGCGAAATGCTCGAAAACGACAACAAGGAGGCTCTGCAGATTGACGAAGATGACGAATCTTTCACTTCGTTCGAGGATGAAGCTCCATTAGCGGCTCTGTCCTTGTCCAGCCCACAGAAGCGTCCAAGGGGCCGGCCACGAAAACTTGCCCTGGGCACGCGCGGCTCCAAAATTGCTTCAAATCGAAACGATGACGGCAATGACGACGATGATCCAGACGACGAGGCGGACCCGAATATCAATGAAGACGACGAGGAAGATGTCGAGGCCGAGCCTGACTCAATCTACGTATCTGCTAACCTCTCACGGGCCCTGGCGCTCACGGTCAGAGCCGACACCCAGCTATGGGATCGGATCCTGCGCTTCGAACCCATCCCGCTCGAGGAGCTGACCAGCTGTGCTTCAAAAGGAGCGTCGCTCTTCGCTCAGCACCAGCAATCAGGCAACCAGTCGCATGGTAGGCACGCTGGCGACACATCCGAATCCTCCTCACATGATCTCGCCAAAGCTTGGAAGGAGTGGAATCATCTCCTCGCTGGATCTCAGAAACGTCTTGAGCTAGCAATCCAATCCTGGGCAGACGAACAAGGCATCTGCTCATTCTTCGACGAGGGCCGCCACGATAAACGAAAAGCCGCAGCTCAACAGCGGCGTGAAAGGCGAAGATCGGCGTCTCTCAGTAGCGAAGACGACTTCTCATCACCAACAAAAAAGAGGCGGTCCCAGACCACCTCTGCACGAGGGTCCCGAGGAAAGGGCAAGGGAAAAGCTCGGTCGTAGGGTAGCTGATTGTCTCATGGACTGTAAATGTATCTCTCTCATCCTGCACAAAGGCATGCAATCGACCATAAAACCAAGCAATCACACACGGCTCTGGGCATCTGGCAGAAAAGAAGATTTTGCAGCATAAATAACAAAGTTACAAGGGCAGACTGCGTCCACGTCCCGAGATGCCCTTTCATCAGACCGACTGACGCTCTACGCGCTCTGGTAGCAGGCGAAGGCATCTTGGTCTTGCTGGTCGTCCCAGCCAACTCCCTTCCAGACAATGAAGACATTGTTGGGGTCGTACTTCTGCTTGATGCTGAGCAACTTGTCGTAGTTGGCGCCGAAGAATGCTGTCTTCCAGTCCTCCTCTAGGACATCTGCTTCGTTGTAGTCTGTATGCGTGACCCAAAAAGGGGAAGGATGTTGTAAGTCGAACCTGGCGGACTTCCTTTGACATTTGCAGATTTGATCAACTCACAGCATCCTCCACCGGGCGTCAGGGCGCGAAGGGGGTCAGCAGCAGCATGAGCCTCTTGCGCATACTGGGCACGAAGAGATTGAGGGTCCGAGAGCGAGTACTGGTTGGCAATGATAACCTCGTACAAGCTGCTGCGCCAGGCGGTGTTCACACCAGTATCTTCACCAGTGATACTCGCGGGCGGGCCGGTCGAATAGAACTGAACCGTCTTGCCATTCGAGGTCAGGGTGGTGTACGCAGCAACGATTGCCTTGGCCATGGCCTGCCGAGTCTCGTTCGTGGCGAAGAGAGAGCGGGGAAGGAGTCGACCGGAAATACGCTGTGCGGTTGCGACAGCTAGAGAAGGACAAGAAGAGCAGAATCATGAACAGATCAGAGACATGCTAGGAGATTTGCCGCAGTCAAGACCGGTTGAGCTTACGTGTGGCTTGGGAGGCAGGCTTGAGCAGCTTGGACTCGTATTGGTTCAGACTCGAGAACGAATCGTAGAGGTTGGCGAGCATCGTGACGTCTGAGCGAGTCGCGGCCCAGTCGACGAGAGGCTTGATCAGAGCCTTGATCTCGCTTGCATTGCTGGAAGGCAGTCCTTGTACGGCACCGAGGGTTCCGTTTGCAATGAGGAAATAGCCAGCCATCTTTGCCTCCGACCAGGTGGTCTGCAGAGAAGCAATTTCGGCGATAAGAGCCTGCAAGGCGTCGTTGTTCTTGGCGCTGAAGAGGACGACGGAGCTTTGGAACTTGCTGGCAGGGTGCACCTTGTAGGTGACCTCGGTGACGACACCAAAGGTACCGCCTCCACCGCCTCGGAGAGCCCAGAAGAGGTCTGGGTTTTGGCACTTGTTCGCGGTACGGAAGGTGCCATCGGCAGTGACGACCTTCAATTGCAAGATGTTGTCGACAGCAAGACCGTAGGAGGGGCCCATGGGTCCGTGTCCGCCTCCGAGAGCGAATCCACCGGCAACGCCGACACTGCCGACGGCACCGTGAGTGATGGTGTAGTTGTTCTTCTCCGAAAAGGCCAGCGAGTCTTGGGCAAGGACACCGGCGCCGAGGGTGGCGGCGGGGAATGTGCCTGCAGATGCGCACGAATCGGGAGTGAATGCGGCAGAGTAGGTCATGGAGTTGAGCTGATGGGTCCAGATCATCAAACTGTCACGAGCTGCCGATCGACCGAGGTAGTCGTGTCTGTCGGTATGCAGATGCTTTGATGTTCAGCAAGCGACCAAAAGTGAGAGAAGGCAAAATGGGGAGGTGGAAGCAACACATACCCAGTGTTCTTGATGACGAGTCTGATGTTCTTTGCGGTGGCAAACTTGATGGCAGCTTGAACATCTTCAGGAGACTTTGCCGCCACTGCATATGGAGCGATTCGTCCTTGCTGGCACACCTTGCCTACGGGGGTGAGGGCTCCAAGTACGGGTGGGGCCTTGGCATTGAGAGCGCAGGCCTCGAGTCCATTTGCGTTGGAGTTGCAGGCACCCCAGTTGTCGAACTGGACGGCGCCGACCTGGTTGGCTCGGAAGGTGCCGTCCTTGTAGTTGGTCGAGACTCCGACACAGGTCAGGGTGGCGCCGATGTTGAGCAAGGTGTTGTTGGCCGGGTAGCAGGGGATTGCGAGGGGCTTGACTGCGACGAGTCGTCCGCCGACCGTCTGGTTGAGGGATGCAAAGTCAGCTGCAGTAGGCCAGCATGACTGGGAGGGGGTGCAGTACGAGTTGGCAGCGCGTGGACGGGGACTGGCTTCGGATGGCTGTGCGCCAGCCAGCAAGACTGCTGCAGCAAATGCAGACACTGCAAAAGTCTTCATTGGACGATGCTGGATTCTGTGTAAGAGAGGGGAGGAAGAGGATGTAAACAGGATCAATAGTGAAGGAACGAAGGAAGGAAGGAAGGAAGGAAAGAGAGTGAAAGACCTGTTCTCTCCCGTCAACGCTGGTTATGTATAGAAAGCATGAAGATGGGATCCAGAGTGTGGCACCGCCGCCCCCATGCGGCATGCACCATGAGGCCACCTCGCAACCAGGCCCACGCTTCAGCTCGGCAGACCCCACGGTTCCGCACCGGACGCCACAGGGCAGGCCCAGGGGCAAGGAACAGATTCCATCTCATTTCTCCTCGTCTTCTTTCTTCCACCAATTCATCCGGCTGAGGTGGGGTGCCTGGTGCTCGCCAAGCCAATTGCGGCGGTCGGCCAGTTTGCCCCGGCTTCTTCGCTCGGGTGTCCAGCTTGATTGCCCAGGCCGAGCGAGGGTCTTGGAAAACGAATGTTGAATTGAAGATGAAGGAGGTGAGTGAGTGAGTGAGTGAGTGAGGGAGTGAGTGAGTGAGGGACCCTGGCAGCCAAACAAAAGAACGTACGATTTCTTCGCTTCCCTTCCGTTTCCATTTGCGGGGTTTGCGGTTTGCCCAACTCGAACCACTCATTCAAGGCATCTGCTTCCCCAACCGATCCTTCCTCTTGGGTCACCAGGCAGCACATATTTACCCGGGACAGAACTGATGAATGAACATTTAAATATACACCGCAGTCTCATTCTCGATGCTGGGGGATATCATAACTCGTGGTTGCTCATCAACAACGGCGGTTGCGAAGTACAGAGGGTTGTTGGGTGACTTGAGGGCTTTAGGTGTTGAAATGCAAAAAACAGAAAAATGTGGACACATGCCCCTCCCCATGCCCGGCATTCGACCTCGACCCAGGTGGCAACGCGCCCCCGGATCCAGTTCGCTTCTCATTCGCGTCTCCTTGTCATCCGACGGACTGTACGGTTCCTTTGAACGCTCGTCCGGCGTGGGTGCTCATCTTCGGGAACGCTCGTCGTCCGATTCCTCGTCGCTCACCGTGAGATCAATGACGGACCCACTGCCCGGGCCTTGACTCTTGCCCTTACCCTTGCCCTTCGACAGCGTGGGCGCTGGTGCAGGAGTCCCGCTCCGTTCCTCGGATGCGGCAGACCCTGTTCGTTCCTTGACTGATGCAGCAGGCCCACTCCGATCCCGGCCAGCAGCTTGCTTCATGGCGTCCCCTCGTGGCAGAGCTTGATGCCGACCTGTTCCATCTCCACGGCCCTCCGTGGCGCCACGGAGCGGAGCCGAGATTCTCGGTCGAAGATTTCGCCCCGTCGAGGTTTCAGCTTGGCCCTCGACGCGTGCGGTGGCGGCTGAGGGCTCGGTTTCCGTCGACTTTGGTTGTGGCCGAACGTCGACAGGTGGTTTGTCTGCTGAAGCCGCCTCCGCCGCTCTCTCCTCTGCTTGTCTTTCCTTCTTGTCTTGAGCACGTTTTGCCTCCTCCTCCTTACGCTTTTCCTCCCATTCGCTGCTTAGCTTCGTAATGAGGTTGTGCCAAAATTTGCGCTGCTTTGGACCCTCTTCAGCGTCCCATTTAGAACTGACATTCGATGCTCGGTAAGGAACGCCTTCTCTGTGTTGGGACTGAATCCGAAAGGAACGGAATGTTAGCCGTTTTCCAAGCATGTTCTTTACAGCCCCACTCCATGTGCTTACCACAATCAAGTCCTCGAAACGTCGAGGAGCGGTGAGGAATTGGCGGAAAAAGTGGAGCAAATAGACCCCACAATCGCAAGAGTTGGGTTGTTCTGGCACGATTGCATTGACCACGTTGCAGTCCGGTAGCTGCTCTATCGCCGCTTTTTTCGATTCAGCATTGTCCTCCTCCCATGTGATACCCAGCTTCTCCATCACATCCCGCTTCTTGTCAAGTGCCTCCAGCCGAAGATACTTGGACAACGTCGTCGACGCCGAACGATGCGATGCAGATAGCGAATCGAAGAAAATGATGGTCGGCAGCTCATCGTTGTATTCTCGCGTCTTCTTCTTTATCGTCGTCGACCTGGTGGCCGCACTGATGTTAGAGACATCCGCTCTAGACGCTTTGCCTTCGTACTGCCGCGGGACAGGCCTCGTCGAGCTCGGCCGTGGGGGGTGTGGAGGCGCAACATCTGCATCTTCGATTTCGATAGGCCCGGACTGGACTCTTGGAGACCTCATCGATGGCTGCCCAGGCTTGATTGTCTCTGGGATGCGATGAGGCGCAGGTCCGGATCCGCCCACCAAGGTCCCGCGGCCAGAATTACGGATGCAAGAATTTTCATCAAACTCGTGATCAGCCGCGTTCGTACCTTCCGCCAAGACAGCGTCAAGAGCTGCACGCTTTGCACGATCCGCAACCAAGATTTGGATATCTTCCTCGTCAAGATCCATGCCTACTGCACTTCCGACCGAGTCTACAGCATCGGACTGGACCTGCATTTGACCAAGACTCTGCTCGATGCCTTCCATCGGCTGCAATTCAGTGTCAGACGAGTGTGGCGCCGTTCCGACTAAGTCGATGTTGCTTGGTCTGATCTCGATGATTGGTGGAGCTACGGAAACGGCGTTCGGAGATTGATCCAGATGCTGATGGATCTTCTGCTCCGATGGTGAGTACACCTGTGGATTCAGCAGGTTATTCGCTCGCCTAGCAGTTGCTTGCGGAGGTGGCGTGCTGTGGTGTTCCGGACCAGCGACTATGGGGACTCCAGGTGGGTGATTGAAGAAATTGGCGATACCTGGATGACCCATCGCGCTGAAGATGGAATTCACTTTCTCTGTGCTGTCCGCGTCGTTTCTGCAATCGGAACTGTTCGATTCCAGCTCGTAGACATCGCTTCTCCCGTCTTCATCGAGCGTTTCTGATTCTGCCAGGCTTTGTTCCAGTCGCTCATGAGCGACGCGTCGGTGCTTGATCTGGGCTGCACTGGCACCAGTCCGATTATCAGGCTCGAGGTCCCCGATGGGAGATTCTTCAGAGGACGATCTTTCAGCCGATCTCTGAACCTTTTCTGGACCTGGTGAAGGGGAGAATTCGCTGTTTGTACGCGGGTTGGCGAAGGCCTTGTGTTGCCTTTCCGACAAGCTTCGACTGCCGTGTGAGTTTGTGTCAGAAGCCTCGTCATCGTCGGGCAGAGTCTGTCCACTACGACGACCACGGGCCGATCTGCGAAGTGGATTGACCACCTCGAAATCCTGCCGCCGCCGTCGCTTCAATATCTTCGAAGGGTGCGTAATGATGGCCAAATACCAGTGCAAATGCTCATTCATGGGAAGCACGAGGTAATCCTTCTCGAAGACATCGTGCTTTCCCGTCCATTTTCGCACATTTTCGTACGTCTTGAAGATGTCCCGCGAGTCGGTCAAGCGCTTGAACAGGAAAGAGCTGTACAAGTAGAAAGCCGCCGCCATCCTGTGATCTTCTCGCTCTTTCTGGTGCAGAAGGTACTTGAGGCCGAATTCGATCAGCGTGTCGTTCAAAAATTCACCCTCGTCCAGCTTGTCGAGATCGGAACGGAACATTTGAATCGCGCCTGGACCGCTCATTGGCCATCTCAACAGCTGAGAATCGACTGTCCAGCTCGGTTTGGGTTTAGCCGAGCGGTTACGAGGCCCAGATGATGTGTCTGTCTGCTCGGACATTTTCTCCATTAGATTGTTTTCGATGAATTCCTTTTCCTCGATGAAGTCCTTCTCTCTTTGGGTCTGACCGCGAGTCCTTGGATGGACTGGGACGTCATCTGGCACCGAGTCCTGATTCTGACCTTCTGACCTCCGGGCTGGACCTGGGCGAGCACGCTTTGTCAAAGTCGACATCGAGCTCTCGCCCTGGTTCGATGCCCCTCGTTCAAGCCGTTCCGCTCTTCTGGGGATGTTCGGCAATGGGCTACTTGCGCGTTCGACACGTGGAAATTGCTTTGCTCTGCTCAATGGAGCGTAAAACTCGCTTGTGCTTGCGCTTAAGTCAGCTCTTGTTGCTGGTTTGATTTCCGGAGCAGCGCGCTGTGGGTCATTGGCCAGGGTTTGCCGATGGGAGCCTGGGTAGGCACCGAGGGCACGCTCGTATGGGGTCAGGAAGCCATTGACCCCGTTTTGATCAAGGATCTCTTTGTTGGGTGTCTTCAGCTTCTTGCAGAAGCGGCGCCAATCCGTGATGAAATCTAGAGCTCTTTGACCATTTCCCATGATGCCGACCAGATGGCCCAAAGGTGAATGCGAGCCTTCGAACGACCACAATGGGCCCCAATCAGTAATCGCTTCCCGCCGCGCTTTGGATGTTGCACTCACGAGAATCGTACTTGTCCTCAGGCACAACAATCTTTTGGAGTAATAGATCCTTTGCGCAGTCAGGTACCAACATGAGGGAAAAGATGATCGGTGCGAGAACTTCCTCAGCGCAGGACTGCGAAAGAAAACAGCCATGAGCATATCGTGTACAGGCATTTGACAACAGCGCGGAACAATAGCTCACCACGTAAGAATGCACATCTTCAGAGTCGATCGTGATGACATGCGGCTCTTCAGCCGTTGGTATCTTGAGATGTAATGTGAACTTGTTGTGATTCTGAACGAATTGTGCCTGATGAGGTCCAGGTATGTATGCTTCCCCAAGGAAGAAGTGCTGAAAGTCGTATCTATGGCCTTCTGGTAGCCCTTGAGGTCGTGCTCGTTTGGTCTGTTTGTTGCCACTCGCAGCCGAGTTGAGCTGCTCGGCTGATCTGATCGCCGTCATTCCCCCGCTCTCGCCGTTGAGATGCATGTATGCTTTCAAAGACGGTGGCCTCGGCAGACCAACACTGCTGTTCCATTGTGCATCGGCGATGTCGTTGATGGACTCGATTGTCCTTGTCGGGGTTTCCTCCAGTATTTGAACTGAAGCACCAGACGATGAGCCGGGAGATGGTGAGCTCGGAGGCTGACCTTTCCGCCGCTTGTGTCTGTGAATTGGCTCGTCAACATCCTCTTCACCACTGCTGATGTGGATGGTATTTTCGTTCCGAAGTTCGTCTTCATCGTCGTCTTGGACGTCGGGAGGGATTGACGGCATAGTAGGTCGGTCATCACGTCGCCGCTTTCCACCGACTTCACGCAGCATGTCTATCGGATCCTCTGTGAGCTCGTCGTAAGAATCCCCTCCCGCAGGATCCATAAAGCGCTCTGCTCGAAAACCAGACACAGAGTAGGGATCGCGAGTTTTGAGGGGAGAAGATTGAACCGCGGTGGAGCGAGACACGCCTTCGTCGTCAGACTCATTTGCCGGAGTGCTGGGGATGCGATCCGTCGACATTTGCGGTGCGCCTCCATTTGCGCTCATCTGCAGTTGAGGGCGTCCTGACTGGGCCGATTGCCCTTCGCGATGCAGCCTTTTCTCGGTCGCATTGTCTTGAGCTGAGGACCACAAAGACGATCTGTGAATCGGATAGGACGCTCTTGTACCAGATTCCCAATTACTGTGCTCCGCAGTGGCGAGCGTGGAAACCCCGCTCTGAAGTCCGGGATTGCTGTTGTGCGAATCGCTGTGGCGGTTACCATTCAATCGGGTGGAGAGGTTTGCTGTGGGTGACCCGGTGTTACCATTCGCTCGATTACTGGAAGTACTTGGGTATGTTCCGCCACCTTCACTACGCCTCGCGAGCCTTTGACCAGAATTGGATTGTGAAGCAATACCGTGCTCATGTCCATCCCTCATTGTCAAACTTGAACCTAAGCAATGCGGTGAACAATGAAAGAACGGTCAGCACAAAATCGCAAAATACCCACCATTCATACTCACGCTGACGATTCTGTGCAGGAGTTTGATTTCGACCTTCTCCGGGACGTACGAGCACGGGCGTTCGTGGGAAAGCTTTCTCCTGTCCGGCTTTGAGCTGCATTTTACTCGCAATCAATCCGGCGGGCCTTGGCGTTGCATGTGTACTCCCAGACGCACCAGCGGCAAGCAGTCCGCGTGTGAAGCTGTTTGTAGCTACGATGTTGTCTGATTGTCGATTGGAACCTGCTGGCCGACCAGGCTTCATATGCGCTTGGGCAAAAGGCGAAGAAACAGAGGAAGCAGCTTTTCTTGAAACCATGCCATATCCTGGATTACCCGGTGTAGCAGGCTGCTGTGTTCAGAAGCGAGCGCAGTGGGTGAACGTCAGCGTCTGGATAAATTCGGAATCTGCATTGAGAATGCGCTCAATGACTGACCGTTGCGCGTTGAGGGAGTCCGTAACCTGGCCTACAAAGATCATTCAAACAAGTTCTCGATGTCAGGCCAGCTAAGATGAATCAGCGAAGGTACTGAGACTCACGTAGGGCCACTCGGCTGACGTTGCGCCGTCGAGCTTTGATCTCCCCGCGCCCCATGCACAGCACCCCCATGCCAACCTGAGGTTCCCTGACCGTACTTGGAACCGCTCATTTGTCCTCACTGTCGCCCACCCCGCTGTGGGGGGGCACCAGTCTCGATCGGGACCTGTATATGAGACAGCTATTGCCCTCGTAGCTGCTTGGGTGCTTTCTGAGAAGATGAAGCTGGAAGGCGCAGTCGAGAATGCGATCGATTCGACAAGTGGGATCCGGAATCGTTCTCAGCTCGGCCAATCGTCACGGGGGAAAGCAGGGCCGGTCGGCGCAGTCAAAGATGAGCCGGCCCGAACGCAAAGAGAGGGTGCAATTGCAGAGCCAAAGCACTGCAGAGGAAGTCAGAGTTCGTGAGTCCCGCCAGAAGGAGAATGCAAGCATGTAATGTCAGAAGCCAGCCGCAGCATCTTTCCATCGGTCAGGGGGAGACGGACGTACCAAAGCAGATGCTGTTCGAGTATATGGCGTCGAAGCTAGCTTCAGGACACCCTGGCGCTCCACGTCGTTGTTGGTGTTGGGAGTCTGCTCGGTCTTGTGCGCTCTCAAGAGAATGCAGCTTCCGCTGCTGTTGGTGATGCTCTCGAACGATGACCACTCGAGAACAAGCAGCAGCAGTCCAAAAAATCTCACTCGTTCATTTGTCGACTTTATCATTTATTTCTCCGACGCCGGAGGAAAGAAAAACCGAGGAAAGTTCGTTACGACGCCAAAAGCGCGTCAACGCGAGCTCGCGACGCTCTCGACTTCTCGTTCAGTCGAAAGGAGGAGCTGGTGTACAGTCTCTTCTTGCAGCCTTCATCCAGCCTTCCTGGTGGACCGGCCTTTTTCTTTTATTGAAAGACACTGAAGAAGCATACATGGATAGAGGAGAGAGAGAGGTAGGCTCTCCAATCTCACCGAGCCGCCAGAACCTTTCGTACTGCGTCCTTGACATGCTGAGGAGGCGCGTGGCCGGAGGCTTGAGCCGCATATGCCTTGTTGAGCAGGAGATCCGTCACCAGTGCGTCGATAGCTTCCACTTCCGACTTGGCCGGCGGCGCCACACTCTCGTCGATCTCTGCCTCATCTTGTCCTTTTCTTCGCGTCACGGTCGAAGTGGTAGAATTGTTGGTGAAATAGGTTGCGCACTTTTCCAGATACAGGCAGGTCAGTGATTTGTGGGCCCAGATCAGACAAGACAAAGAGGCGAAAGACTCACGAGCTTCAGGCCCCACAAGGCTCGTACCCAGGGGCCTGCTCTCCGGTTGCTCTCGCTTTCCGCCGATTTCGAGCCCGCTTCCTGTGGAAACATCTCAATCACGCGAAGGTATTCCCTCCATGCGCGGGCGGTGTATGCGGGGGTCCCCGCCGAATACAACGTTTCTGCATATTGCAGCACGAAGAAGGCGTTTTGGGGCGATAGGACCAGGAGCTCTTCCAACGCATATATCGATTCCGGGAGCCTGTTCGAGCATGCGTTCGAGGCGGGGAGGAGATCAGTATCAGTGTCAGACCTATGGCGAGGCGCAGATGCACCAAACGTCGCCAAAATCTCACATATCCTCAGCAGCATACAGGGCCGCAAGCTGTTGCCATGCTTCCGTGTCCGCGTAGACGGTATCAATGAACTCCAATAGCGCTTTAATAGCTTTCTCAGGACCTCCGCGAGGATCTGTCCGTGGAAGCGAAGAGAGCAAGCCGATCCTTCTCTTCAGGACAAGCTGCAAACATCAAGGATACAGAGGGGATAAAACACGATGTCAAAGATCCTGCTCATGCAAAAGCTCCATGCATTCCCAGCTCACCAGATTGGTCTCATCCTTCTTCAACAGCTCATCGTACAGGCTCAAAGCCTTGCCAAATTCCCCCTTGCCCTCTAATAAGATCCCCTGCAGCACCCCCACCCGCGCAGAGCCTTCGAATCGAGCTCCCAACCGCTCAATGCAAATTTCCGCCAGATCCCATCGACCACAGTCAACGGCTGCGCTTCCGAGCTGTTCCAGAACGGGCCAGAGGTCGTCACCGAGCTTGCGCGAGGACGAGAGGTAGCCGGACTCCAAGAGGTACTCGCCCGCTTGAAGAACCAAGGTCGGCGAGCGTTCGGGCCGCTTGCGCAGCGCAGAAAGGAAGCTCAGGGCCGATGATGCCGTCAGAGATTCGGGTAGGCTAAGGGGTCCGCTCTGCGATGCTACGTCAGCTGAGCTCGGCATGGCTTCTTCTCTGTTCCGCGTCTATGAGCTTGAGGTTGGTGTTTGGTGCACGTCCCTTCCATGCTCACCAACGAGCGGCAGGAAGAACTGGGGAAAGCTTAGTCGGCACTTCGGGCCGAGCGAGCCGGTTCAGATTGAAGCAACCCGAACCGCATCCCTCACCTTGACATCGACTATCACCAGCAGGTGCATATTCTTCCAACATTCAGATACCCTTGCTTCAACCCAATCATGGTGAGTGCTGCTTCGGCTTCAAGCTCTTTGCTGTATGCTCTTACCTGACACTCCGCTCATGCTTTCCCCTTTTCTGCCCTCAGGGAGCAGGACCACGTTACCCTTACCCAAAGGAGGTCTGGTCGCCCGCCGGAGGATGGTGGACTCGGTAAGTTTACCCCCCGTCCCTCATCTGCGCATGGTCCGATAATGAACCTAAGGCTCCATACTGTCTGCTTTCAGTCCTAACAACTGGGCAGCCAACACTGCTGTCTGCGCCGGCGCCATTGCTCTGGCCACGTACGGTTTGTGGACATACAGTGCGGACCGTGAGGTATGTTTACGGAATCGGTATCATCTCGACTGGAGATGGAAGCTGACGACTTTCGCTCTAACGATTGCTACAGTGGCGACACCGCGCTCCAAACAGGCCCATCCCTTCGCAATTGGTGAGTGACAAAGTGATGCATCTGCATTACGTCGCCATCAAACCTTGGCTGGAATGTCACCTTGACCGCCTCCTTGCCTTCTTGCAGTGGTCGAGACAATTCAAAGAGGGCGAACTCAAGGTGGAAGAATCGTGAACACTGCTGTAGCGACGATTGCATGGCGTACATTCGACGCCGTTTCTGGCAATTCACGCCTTCAGAAATGTTCTGCGATCGATTTGCAATTGGGAGGATGGTTGGGAGCTGCACTGATGAGACTTGGCAGTTGAGGAGCTCGAAGGTGACACATGCTTTATGTATGGACAGTAAGGTATGGAAGGGTCGCAAAGGACAGTCTCAAACGATCATGCGGCCTTGCCCAGCTCGGACCCCAGTTTGTAGTTGACGAGCTGAGGAGTGGAATTCATTTCCCAAGAAATCAGTCGGCAAGCAACAGAGCGCCTAGATGCTCGAGTTAGATGCTCACCTTGTCCCAGTCTACACGCTGTCGAGTGATCGGCAACGCTCTTCTGAGGCTCCGCATGGCCTTCTCAGCAAATTGTTCAGAGAGAGCATCGCTGAGTTCCCGCTGGAAGACCTCCTCATGCTTGCTGATCAAGTTGAAGATCAGTGCCGACAAGGCGTCCTCCTTGGACGCGGATGAGGCGGAGCTGGGCAGCGCGGATGGTAGGGGAAGGAAGACATCGGAGGCGGAAGAGTTGGCGGGAGGCGAATGGAGGTGTAGTTGGACATTGCCTTCCTCGTAGTAATGCACATGCAACGCAATATGCGCGCGAAGGCTACCAAGCGGGGACGCATCTGCTTCTGGCTCTACTCCTGCTTCCGTACCAGTCGCTGGAACAGATGAACGTGGAGTGTAGGTGTATGATGACCGCCATCGCCCGGCCCTAGCGTTATGAGAGACGAGATCACAACGCGCAGGTCAGCAAAAGTAACACGGGTGTTGGAGACACATGTATCAACATAGGGGCTACGCACCAGTAGTTCTGCGGATTGAATCTGTTACCAGTAACGTGAATGACATAGCTGGGTGCTCCCGCCCATTCTGGGTGGGGTTGGGTAACCGCAGTGACAGCCGCCTCTTGGGCATCCGACTGCTCTGCTTCGACTGCTTCTGCCGCTCCTGCTGCGCTCGCCGCTTCCGCCTCCGGTGGAGCCGCAGCTTCAGACTCGCGAATGTTCGCTTCCACAGCTTCGGTTGCTTCGACGGCTGCTACGGCATCAGTCTTCTCCTGCTCCTCTGCTTCCGCTTCTTGAGCTCCGCTTGCCTCTGCCGCGGTTTCTGCTGCTTTTCGCACCTCGTCACTGGGAGCAGAGTCTGCTGCCGTTGCTGTTTGTGACGCAGAAGGAGGAGCGTGGACGACAAAGACGGCCCCGACGCCGTCTGGGAAGTGATTTGCCAAGTACGCATCCAGTCGTTTCTGAAGGGCGACTCGGAGAGGTTCTGTGTCAGGGTTGGAGGGGAAGGGCTGGATATCCGAGGCGACCAGCTTGAAGTGGTCAAAAGCAAAGGATTGGGATGTAAAGGGGTTCAGGTAGCGTGGTAATTGTGCAGCGGTAGTGGTTGTGTCGGCACCATCTGTTGCGCTCGATTGAAGGTGTGGGAGCTGGGAAGCTCTGCAGATGAGAGTTGCCCGATCGGAGCCGGGGAGCTTGAAAGGAATGAGTTGCTCGGTGTTGTAGGCCTCGAGAGCTCGGGTTGCATGTGCCTGGAAGAGTGAGCTTTCCTGCGCTGCGGTAGTTTCGTTTCCGCTGCCCTCGGCAAAGGTGGTGAACAGGATGGAGGATAGATCGGCATACACGCTGGCAATCTGTCCCGGTGGGGTCTGCAGCAGCAGGCTCGAGGCAAGCGCCGCCCGCTGCTGGGAGGTAGGGAGTGCGTCTTCTTCAGCAGACATTGTTCCTTGCTGTGCTTTGGCGGCTGTAGTGTGTTGTGCGAGGTGTTGCTGGTGTCGAGCTTGGTGGTCCAAGCTCAAGGAGTCGAGAGAGCAGGGAAGGTTGCCGAGGACAAACGCCGGAACTCCAGCCTCACTGCGGGTTGGAGCAAATATTCCCGCTTGCAGAGCCATGACTGGTTGTCATGGCTTCAGCGCTGGTCATGCTACCGTACAGTCCAGCAGAGCTCCGTTGTACAGATGCTGTGAAGCGCAGGAGGTATCAAACGGTTTCGCAGCCTCTCAAGCGGGCATGGGGCCTTGAAGAGATTGGACTGCAGGCAGCTGCAGCGTGGTGTTTCACTACTATTTACTTTGCTCGTGCATCATGCCCTCCCCCATTTTCTTTCTGCTCTTGCTGTCCTTCTTTTGGACTGCATCAGTGCATAGCAGTGGTTCTTGCTATGCGACCACTTCAATTTGCATATCGTGGTCTGGGCTCGTTTTGCCCTTGTGATCATTCCCTCGGGTCGTCATGAGATGTACGAAGACCATATGAGGCCTTGAGGATGAACGGGACAAAGGCCTCCTCGATGCCGAGCCGATTCAGGGACGCAGATGACTCGTCTCATTCGATAGCGTATGAGAAGCAAATGAGGCGAAGCGGCAGCGCCCCTCAAGAGGGATGATGACCGACGCTGCAATCACGAGTTCGACGAGAGGTTCTGCAGCCAAGATAATGACAGCTGTCTGACCTTGCCCACGGGTATGCTGACGCTGAGGAGTGCGATAGTAGTGATAGTCAACTTCCCACGTGCTTCTCTCGAGGTCGGTCGAGGAAGGCCTCATCACTGCCACGGAAGAGACATGGGAGCCTGTCAGACTACGTAATAATAATCAGAGAATCGAAAAGGCTCCGAGCCATTCGATATGTACTCGTAGGCTATTCCGGCTGGAATTGAGGGCCTAACCTGACCTGACCTTGCCCTTCTCTAGTCTGGAGCCAACAAGCAAGCCATCATCATCCATCTTCGACGCTGGACCAGCTGGAGTCAAACCACTGCAGAGCACCCGTGGTGTGCACATTTGGAGACTGACAGGTGAGTGCCAGATTGGACGATGCTCGAAGGAGAAGGACAGCCGATGGTCGCGTGCTCACGGTCCTCGTCGCCCATCTCTCTCTGTTGACACTGTCTTTTTCTGCATACCTCTCGGAGCAGCCATTCGATGACCACTTCCACCACCACACTTCTTCCTGCTGGACTGTGATACCTGCCCTCATCGCCATCACTTTCGAGGAACATGGAAGAGCAGTACCCTTTGCCTCCGGGCGGGGGAGCTAGAGATCAACTCCAACAGCTCCAACACAGCCATTTCCATCATCCATTCCCTTCCACCCATCATCCATACACTCAGATTCAGCAGCAGGAACGTCTGCAACAACAGCATCAGCAGCATCAAGACGACTCCAGTCTCTATCATCATCACCAGCAACAGCATCAGCACCATGTGCAGCAACACAACGGGCAAGAGCAACAACACCGTCAGCATCATCCACACATCTATGCTCAGCAACAGTCGCAGCAGCAGCCTCAACAGCATCACTACGGTGGCTTTGATCCGCATGCCCATGCCTCCCATCTGATTGCTCTCAGCCATCCTCAATCTCAGCAGCAACACCCACAACCGCCTCCCAACCCTCCAGGCTCCGCCAACAGTCACCCTGATCTGGGCTTCTACCCGATCACCGAAAATGGGCACGAGCCATTTCAGCAAAACGTTGGTCCACACTTGGGCTCGCACCATTCGGGATTTCCACCCGCTGCGCAGCCTAGCCTGTTTCCCACTGCCGCTCAACAAACTTCGCAATTCCCTCAGTCTCAACATCCTTCACTTTCGATGCCGCCTCAAGGTCAGATGGGCTCTACAGATCCAGCGATACAATCCGCAGCAAGCGCTTCGCCAATGATCAATTTGGCCCCTCATACCAATGCGGGCGCGCCTGGGATGAGCGGAATCATTCCGGCGTTCACATCCGACTATCCCGTGCTGCCCCCCAATGCCTCCGCCATCGCTGCCGATGCACCTCCTAAAGCTTCTCCAAACGAAAAGAACAAGCGGGTCACTGGCTCAAGAGCAGAAGGTGGTCGCAAGTCCAAAGGAGCTGAAGCGACAGGCCCGCCCTCAGGAAAGTCCTCTGCCTTGTCTGGGTCAGGCACTACGCTCCCGCCACCTCATTCCACACCTTCTGGGGAATCGAAATCATCGCATTCCGCTCCCCTGCACATGCACAACGCGACAGTGCCGACGCGTAAGCAGAACCAGTCTTGCGACAACTGTCGACGGCGCAAGATTGCATGTCGTCCGCCTCCGCCGCATGTAGCCAATCCGCACCAGCGATGTGCCCACTGCCTGAACAAGGGAGTGGATTGCACAAAGAACTATGTTAACCGGCACATCAGCATCAAAGAGGCAGACAAGAGCGTGACGAAGAAGACACCCCCCTCGCGCAAACCCAGCACGGGTCAAGCACACCAGCACCAAGTGTCCGGCGCAGGACACCGGCACCCAGGATTATCAAGCGATGAAGGTGACAGTCTAGATGACGATGAAGACACCAGCAGCATTCATGCCAGTGCCACCAAACGAAAGAGGGTACATACGGAATCGTCCAATGGGCTCTCTAGTCCGCAGATAATCGTAAAGAAGCTCAAAGCTCCGCGCGTCTTGTCTATTTCGACTGAACTGTCCGAGGCTCAACAAGCACGCCTGAATGGCGGAAGGCCGCCACGCCTACACCCTACCGCTCAGCTGATTCGCTATCTGCTGTGTCCGTCTGAGCCGACTCCGTTCAACACTGTCCAGCCCCGCTTTGCGCCCTATCCTTCCCCAATCACCTCGTCCCTCGATGCAGCTTCAGCATATTTCCCCACCCCGCTTCGACTGCCAATCCCGACCGCCTCAGCACGCCGCCTCGCCGTCGATTCCAAACTCCGCTCAGAGGTCCTGCATGATTTCGTCGAAAGCTTCTTGATGATCGTCAATCCCCGCTTCGCGCTCTTGGACGCGCGACGGGTCCGAGCAGGCATTTATCCTTTCGAGGATCTTTACATCGAAGACGATGAATCAACCATACGGCACAGTCAATCGACTCTGTCGAAAGAAGCAGCCCTTCGCAGGAGTAAACGGCGGTCAAAGGAATCTAGGAAGTGGAGGAACACAAAGGAATACCTCTGTAGGTCTGACACTGAGGATGAGCAAGATGACGGCGGACTCCCGAGTTGTGCACCGGCCCCGGGACAGCACAGGGACCAGCATTTGGCAACCCCATCTGTACCCATCAATGGCAGTACATCACGGTCTACAGCAGATTCTTCCTCGGCGCGCGGCAAGTCAGCCTCCGTTCCTCTCTCAGCACTGCGACCGCGCCCGCTTCCTGACGTCCTAATCGCAGTGATCATCGCCTTTGGAGCCAAATTTAGCTCGCACGAGATTCTGACAGCGGACCGAGCGGATTCAGTCGCCTATATGCGCAGAGCGTGGAGTCTGTGCAAGAAGCAAGCGGACGCCAAAGCAGCCTCGCGCTTGCGCAAGCAGCACGGAGTACCTGCTGGAGACACGAGCAGTGAGGATGACGATGAGGATGAATACGAAGGAAGCATATTGTCAGCATACGCGACCGAACCGTCCATTCTGGGCTCGGGTCGGTCCACGATTGCGAAGAGCCTGGTGATCAAGGCACAAGATGTCATGGAGAAGCGTCGCGCATATGCAGTGCCGACTCTGACAAACGTGCAGGCCTCTCTGTTGGTGGAACCCCTGTACGATCAGGGAGTGCGTTTACACGATGAGAAGTCGGGAACGCCAAAGTGGGAAGTGTTGGCTGAGCTTCTGCAGCAATACGATGCGGAGGAGGCGTGGAGGGAGGACGAGCCTGACACCGATACTGCATCTATATCATCCTTCTCACGGCTGCGCACAGCCACAAGCGAAGGCCCCTCTAGGCCCTTGGATGACGCGACCATTCGGCACTTGATGCGCAAGGCTTCCCAAATTTCTGCTCGGACACGCAGATCCGACACGAGCGGACTGTATCCCTCGCTCGACTTCAGCGGCTTCTGGCACGGTGTCGCGCTCCGACACCTGCTCGATTTACGGCTGCATGAAGCCGACTACGTTTCGACGTTGTGCGACATTGATATACTCACCGCTCGTCGTCCCGACTTCTTTGGAGAAACAGAAGTAGAGCGGAAGCTTCTGGTCGAGGAGCTGCAAGCCTCTGTGGAAGTCGAACGCAACAGGACCGATTCCGAGGCGGACGGCCGAATGCCATCGCACAAGCTCAACGCGTTGGAAGCAGCCATCGGGGCCACCAACAGCCTCTCAACTTTTGCGCAATCGTGCTGGTGGATGGCATCCACGAGTGACGCGATGATTTCTGCCTTCTTCCGCCGCAGACCTCTCATGCGGCCCGAAGAGATGGCTAGCTCACAAATACCAAATTTGTCCGAAGACGAGTCGGATCAGGAGCAGGAGGAGGCGGCAGATGCGGCCGAAACCGATCTGCACCACTACGCAAAGCATGAGAACATCTCAGAGGACAGGGCGTTGGTGTTGCAATCGCTTCGAGGCTCTGCCGCGGCGGACTCGACTGCGACCAACCGGAAGCGCACGGAGAGCGCGGCGATGAGTACCAGTCGACCCAGCTCTCGCCGAAGCGCAGCGAACAGCAATCCGAGCAGCTTGACCACCTCTGCGAGTCGCAAACGGGCGCGAATGCTAGAAAGTGGCGGCATCACCCGCGAAGCCGGGCCAGACCCGTTCGAGGCGTCGGATGAAAGTGACGTTGGTGATGATAGCAAAGAAGACGCAACAAGGATTGAAAAGGTCAACGGCGACGGTGCTGCTGCTGCTGCCACCACACCACTCAAGGCGAACGCATCGGTATCTGTCTCTGGCGATGCCACCATGTCCGAGAGTGCCAACACGAGCACGGCAAACGATGCCAGGCGGGCCAAGGCGAAGCAAGAAAAGCTTGCCCTACTCGGAGAACGCGCGTCTCTGCCTGAAAAGGACTCGTATGCGATTTGGTACAGTGGCATCTCGGAGCTGTGCAAGATCCACAGGTCGATGTGGGATTATCTGTGGAGTCCGCGTGCTCGAGCCCAGGGCGTCCGTCTGCCTCAGCTGTACGACCTCCAGCGCCGGACGGAGAAGTGGCGACGGATGTTCCTGCCCAAGATTGGGGTGCCCTATGATCCTTCGATGGATGCGTCGAGTCAGGGTGGTGCGACGACGTGGCCGGCCGATTGGGATTTCATCGCGGCCAGTACGGCGAACACTTTGAGCATCAACAGCTTTGCGTTGGAAATCTTGATATGGCAAGCGATCGAAGACCACGGCATTGCCGAAGCAAGGGAGGTGGAAGAAGAAGGGTCGACTGAAGCCCAAGATGCGGCGGGGACAGACTCGACCAAGGCCACGGCAGCGGACAGAGGTGGCGACCCGGACAAGTCGGATGGCAAGGAAGGCGAGAAGCTTTCCCCGGCTGCGGAGGCGGAACGGCTGGTGTGCAACAATGCATTGGCGGCGAGTCTGCGCATTGCTGCACTAGTCGATGTTCTTCGCGCGAATCAGTACCTGCGCCTGGATCCTAATGTGCTGCACTTTACTATCCACCTGGCCGGACAGTGAGTAACCCCATTGCGACCAAAGTCCCTTCTTGGAAGGTTTCTAACCACACTCGCATGTCTGGCCTTGCAGGTTCTTGGTCACGTACGACAATCCGGTCGTATATGGTATCATCGAGGGTCTGAAGCAGTATGGACGTAGCTACGAGGAAGGTCTGGAGCAAGCTGATCAACTCGCAAAATATGCGGCGGTCGCTGAGATACCGAGGGAAGTCAGCATGCCGAACAGGAGCCCGGGATCGGCGACTGTGGTCTCTGCAGGAGAGGTCCAGCCTCCGCCGATCAAGACGATCGACAAGGTGACCGCCCTTGGAGAAGCAGCCGATGTGAATGGCGACACGGAGAAGGACGACCGGGTGAAGTCTGACGGCGACGGGGATGAAGATGAGGAGATGAACGACAATGAAGACGAGGACCAAGTTGACAAGGCTGTGGAACCTCCAAAGCAGGTCTCCCTGTCGGAGGGCCAGACACGGCTCAACTCGATTGGAACGGCATCGACCTTGACATTTGACGGGCTCGCGAGCAAACATGTGGAAGCTGCAGGCGGCAAAGACGCGACATTGAGGGCCGGCCCCTCCGCCGACCGCACAGCAGGCGCCGCGAGCGCGTGATCTCTTTCTTACCGCACAGGGCTGACACAGCCACACTCCTATACCTACACGACACTGCGACTGGCACAGCATTCGTGGCTTCCCAATGCGATATTTCGGCTTCTCGCGATGGGGGAGAGTCTCTCTCTCTTTCTTCTCTTTATCCTATCTGTTGGCTTTTGTTCTTTGTACAGGCACCCGTTCTTTGAATCGAGACTCGCAGCAATTTGACATTATTATCACGCGTGCACACAAGGGGGCAGGGCTTTGGCAAGTGTGTCTGCGAGCTCGAGACGGTGTCGTTTTTGGTAGACCATATGAATAAATTGGAGACGAGCGAGGGTGACAGGATTGGCTCAATCTTGTTTGCGGCCGCCATCGGAACGTATGGCAGTGAGTCTGATGCTGGGGTGTGAGTGTGCACCTGGCCCAGTGACGGAGCTGCCAGCAGCCTCCAAGCGTTCGTTTCCGTTCCAATATAAGAAGAGCTGCAAAAGGTATGGGGTTGGTAAGTTCAGCGTCTGAGTTTCCTCAACGCGGGAGTGAACATTGGAACATACCTGGACAGCAATGATGGTGTTGAACACGGTCGCCAGAGAAAAGCCCCAGAGGAGGAGCTTGTCGTTGGTTTCTGTCAAGGTGGTGAACACTCTGGCGACTGTTCCTAGGAGCTGTGCGACGACGACGATGGCACTGAGCTGACCTGGCGCGCGATTGGTGTGGAGCTCGACCATTTGGGGCACCTTGGATGCCAGACTGATTGGGATGGTGCAAGCCTGGAGGAATCTGAGCAGCTTGGGGGAGCAGAGGGTCGAGGAGGAGAGGAAGAGGACGCCGAGGGCCATGAGCGTGGCTGCAATGGTGACCTTGTTCATGTTCTGGCCTGGGGCATTTTTTCCACCGATGGATTTGAGCTTGTCGACGGGCGCGTAGTAGATGATGAGTAAAGTGATGATCATGTTCTGTACGGTCAAGCTCAAGTTTTCACCCCAGGCGGTGAAAGGGAGCTGTTCTCTGATAGCATAGGCCAGGCTGACGGTGTATGCGACGACTTCGAGGGCATACATGGCGAGACTGATGCCTCGTGCGCTTCTGGCCCTTGTGATTTTGAGGATCTGGGGCACCTTCATGATGGAGCCAAAGGCGATGATGCCGAGGCCGAGTCCCTTTGAGATGCCCAATCTGAAGCATTGTGGGAAGGTCGGATGGTCGAAGTCGATGTCGTGGACCAGGACGGTGTAGCAGTCCTTGCCGAGCAGATATGAGCCGAGCGAGACCAAGGGCGAGGGCAGGTGATGAGTGATTGCGCGGAGAAGATCCATGACGAAGAAGCTGGAGATGGGCTCGACGCTGTTGGCGGTGAGGACGCGACTTCCTTCGTCGCTGGGAGTGATTGGCGCCAGCTTGGGAGGGCGAGGCGAGAGAGAGTGAGCGAGGATGAGAGCAAGATGGTCGACGACGATGAGAAGGAAGCAGCACAGACCAATATTTGCCAAGTTGGAATGCGAGCTGGACCCCGATCAGCGGTTCATATTGGAAAAGTGCTCATCTTTTCATATGAAAAACACTCTTTGTCGCATAAGCGCGGCTAAATTCACACTCGGCATCTAGAAAGTCGATGACGGATGAACGTTTTGGGATGTTTGGGAAGAAGAAGAAATCTTCGCACTCTGCACGGTCGTCCACTGCTTCTCTTCTTCGTCTACCATCTCTCTCTCTCTCTCGTGCCAGCATCAAGATGAGGTTCAATGCTTTGATCGTGGCAGTAGGCACCGCCCTGCTCTCAGCTGGTGCAGCCCACTCCCTCACTCTGCCCCATCAGCAGCAGGCAGATGATGCTCACATCACCATCAAGGACCATGCTCTGCCCGCACACTCCCTCCGCATCAAGCAGGTCCCCCACGACCTCTGCGACACCACTCCAGGCCTCCGATCCTACAGCGGATACCTCGATGTCGACGTCGACGCCCTCCGCAAGTCACACGCCAAGGACCAGGACACCGTCGTCTACGCCGACTCGCTCCAGCAGCAAGAGTCTGGCATCGTAGAGCACTTCTACTTCTGGCTCTTCGAATCCCGCTCCAACCCAGCCACAGACCCTTATGTCCTCTGGCTCAACGGCGGGCCCGGATGCTCCTCCTTCACCGGCCTCATGATGGAGCTCGGCCCTTGCAACATTGCCAACGGCGGGGCCAACACCGAGTACAACCCGTGGTCTTGGAACAACAATGCCTCCATGGTTTTCCTCGATCAACCCACCGGAACTGGCTTCTCCTACGCCTCTTGGGCAAATGCTTCCCGCACCGACAAACCCCCGACCCGCATCTACAGCGCTGTCGCGGCTGCTCGTGATGCCTCGGCCTTCCTTCAACTCTTGGGCATGCATGCCAAGAGCATCGCTGTCGAGCGCGGTGTCCAAGACCTCTCCATCATGGGCCAGTCTGGCATTTCCAGCTTCCAGTGAGTCACAAAAGAGCACGCAGCGTTCAGTTAGCACATGTAGCATTTGTTAACACTGGCTCCTACGCTCCCACTCGCCCCCTACAGCATTGCCGGAGAGTCTTACGCCGGTCGATGGATCCCTACCATTGCTGCTCAGCTCGTTCGCGACAACAAGGCAGCCAAGAAGAACCCAGAGTGGGGAGTCACCCCTCTCCCTCTGGTATCCGTCATGATTGGCAACGGCATCACCTCGCCCCAGTACCAATTCCCCGCCAAGGTTGCCTACGCCTGCGACCCCAAGGCCAACACCGAACACAAAGGCCCCATCCTCAACAGCACCGTGTGCGCAAACATGCAAGCAGCCGAGCCCACCTGTGTACAGCTGCTCGAAAAGTGCCGCGCGTCGGAACACGAGCCGATCGGACGCGGCGCGTACGACGTGAGCGCATGCAAGCGCGCTCTCGAGTTTTGCGACGAGAAGCTCGGCGACCCTTGGGGCTGGACCGGCCGCAGTTACTTTGACTGGCAACACCGCGACCCTGCTGACTACAAGGAGGAGCCCTGGTTCGAAGCCTGGCTCAACACTGCTCCCGTCCGGGCCGCGCTCGGCATCGACGCCAAGGGCGCCGCTGACGATGCGAGTGGGAAGTACAACTCGTGCTCGGATGAGATCACCGACGAATTTGCGAGCACGGGCGATGGTGCGCGCGAGTCTACCTGGGCTGTGCGCGAGCTGCTCGAGGCGGGTGTCCGGGTGCTGACATACAATGGCCGACGCGACTTCATCTGCAACTACATTGGAAACGACGACTGGACTCGCGCGCTCGAGTGGTCTGGCAAGAAGGGCTTCAACAAGGCCAAGCTTGAGCCGTGGTACGAGGACGTCTTTGCGTCCGATCAGGAGGAGGAGGAGGAGGTCAAGCAGGGCGGCATCACGTCGGCTCTGGTCTCGCTCGAGTCTCGGCTGGCTTCCTTCCTGCCTGCGCCTCTCAACCTGCCCATTCACGTGCTGAGCTCGACCCTCTCCCGCTTCACCCAGGGCAACAAGGTCGGCACTACCTTGCGCAAGGGGGCTCAGGTTCCCACAAGCAAGCATGGCCGACAGGCTGGTACCTTCCGAACCTATGGCAACTTTACCTTTGCCATTGTTGACTCTGCGGGCCACTTTGTGCCCAAAGGTACGTTCCCGCGAACCCATTGTCTTTCGCGCGTTGAGGGCTACGCATTGCTGACATTTATCTCCTTGCGATTTAATCTCATAGACCAACCCAAGGCTGCTCTCACGCTGATCAACCGCTGGTTGCACTCAGGCAACAGGATCCAGCCTTGAACGCTGACGACATTGCAAGAATCTCGCTGATAGAAGAAAAAGGTCTGGTTGACACGGGGAGAAAGTGCTCCCGTCCGATTTGCGATTTGATCTTTTTCGAGCTGCGACTTTTCGAGCGCTCCCAAACTTGAAGGACATTCCCAGCGGGACGGTGGGTGGGGGTCGCCGTTCTTGCACAACTTTGCTATACTTCTGCCTGTTTCTCGTCTCTCTCTTGGAAATGTAGATCACTTGGTTTTGTTTCCTTGGCGTGTGCGTGTGTATAGAGATACAAGATGGTTGAGAGTAAGATGAGAGCCGAGAGGGAATGGTACTGTCTTTACGCGAGAAGCACGATGCCGGCTGTGAACGCCAAAAGAATGAGGACGGGGTGCGCGAAGCCAGATGCTGATCAGCTTGCTTGTCTACCGGGTGCATGCATGGATGGCACTCTGATAACATACCGATGATGACTGCAATCAAGAGCAGGAAGCACAGGAGCATCGCCAAACGGACACACTGCCTCCTCCGCTGCTGTTGCCAAGTTGGGGACCTGTCCAGCTCGATCGCACTCGAGGAGGAAGACGGGCCCGTCGCAACTTCGTACGATGGCGGAAGCGCAGACGAGGAGGAGCATGCATTATGGAAACGCTGTGATCTCTGGTCGTCGTCGTCGTCATTGTTGTCGTCCGGCATCGACTTGGACCAGCCAAAGAGACCGGGGCATCGCTTCTCGTTCTTTTCGTCGTACTGGTGTGAGTCGATGTCGTGTGAGGTTTGGGCAGTGGGTCGTTCGGAAAAGGGAAGCGATGAGCTCGGTCCTGCGTCTGATGCTTGCCGCCGTCTTGAGGGAAGGAAAAGACAGCGCTGCAATCGCTGAAGAATGGATGCCGATGATGACGAGGCGAGGGCGTTGTAATCTGGTTGATCAAACGACGAGTCGGGTTGCCAAGCGTCGGAAGCGCTGTCCCATCGCAAGCTCGCCGCTCTGAAGGCTTCGGCGGACCCACCTCGGAAGCCGCCTCGTGTGGAAGAGGAAGGAGGACCACTGGGCACGGCCGAGATGGACGGTTGCATAAATGCGAGGGGCGGTAGCGAGGGTGGTCCGTCTCCCACCGCGGGCTCCATATCGTAGTCCTCTTGCATGCCATCGGGACTGCTTTCATGCCGCAATGTGGGTGAAGGTAGCGGTTGTGGTGACGGCAGGTTTGAATAAGATGGTGTTGGCGAGTATGGAGGTGCAGGCCCGCCCGCTCGTCTACCAATGTCCATGGCAAGGTTTCGACGGAGTTGTCGTTCCCACTCCTGCCGCTGTTGAGATTCGACCCATCTCCGAAGCGGATCGGGTGCGATAGAGACGGGTGCGACGAGCGGAGGGGCGGGCCATCTTTGTCCTTCTTGGAATTGGAATGGGAGTTGGACCATATCTGTGGGGCTGCTTGGCTGATGAAGGAGGAAATCGGACGGCCGGAATGGATTCGTCTGGATTGGTGCTGGAGGTGAGATCGCAGGCGGGCCGAGGTGAGTGGCGGCCAGCGACTCGATGGAGGCAGGAGAAGGATGGTAAAAATTGTGAGTTGGACGAGGTGGTGGTAGTATTCCTGCGCTGTGGTCAGGTTGGGCAGTATTGGTGGGGGAAGCGACAGGGGACGACGTGAATAGGGAGGTCATGGTCGTCGCGGTCATGTCTGCGGTCAGAGGCGAGGACGGGCTTGGATGTTGGTGTTCTTGATTCCATGCAGGGTCAGAAGTGACAGAGTGGGACTCGTCGTCGCTGGAAGGGTGGGAGTCTTGAGAGGGAGAGACGAGAGAGGGAGTGCCGCCGTGGGTTGATCCGGAGCCGAGTGAGTAGTCTGAGCCCGAATGTGAGGACCGGCGGTGTGGCAGGTTGGGTCTGCTTCCCGCCGCTGGGGAGAGATGATAGGGACTCCACTGAGATGGCTCTGTATTGACATGCTGCTGCTGATGTTGGCTCTGACTCCCACGGAATGAAGGCGAATTGGGTCGAGATGGAGGATCTGACATTGTGAACGGGGGCAGAGTACAGGGCCTCAAGAAGAAGAGGAGGAGGAGTCTATGGAGGATGAGCTAAAGAGGGTACACACAGGGGAGGGAGTGGCAGTGGAAAGCAGTGTGTGAGAGGAGGAGAATCGACCCTTTGATGAGGGAATGGGGGAAAGGAGAAGGAGTCAGTCAGTCAGTCAGTTGTGAGCAGATCAAGACGTGGAAGGGGGATCAATTCACCTCCCCCACAGGCCACATAAGAGAGGGCATTCACACACTTTGAGACAGGCGAGTGATGCGCAGTGCAATCAACATAGGCTCGCTCCATATCAATGCGCAGTCGGGGCAGCAAGGAGCAGTTGTGCTGGCCAGCGAAGCGTGAGGCAGTGCTTCTCGAGCCATGCTGCGCTGCGCCCGCCATGCATTGTGCATTGGTTCCCAGCCGGCGGTTAGGAACGGCTTCGGAACGGGGGATCCATCGGCTCAGCTCCTACAACTGATCCATCAGACGCGGTCAAGGAAGGGGGCAAGGGGCATGCAGTGGAGCTGTATATGTACTGTGTGGCCGTCAGGATGAGCCCCGAATGCAGCGTGGTTTGGCTGTGGTTTGTCTCATCCTGTTGTCGCTTTACCGCGTGACTTGTGTGAGAGAGAGAGAGAGAGGGAAGAGATGAGGCGCATTGATTGACTGAGATTGAGCCAATTTGTTCGTTTGCACTTGGCAGTCTCTCTCTCTCTCTCTCTCTTCACCTCGAGTCTAACGAATCTTCCTCTTGCTACTACTACTCTTCACTTTATAATCTACTCGTACACCGCGTCCATCGTCGACGCGCTCTCGTTGTCTCTCCTTCTTCTCTTGTCTTCCTCGAGTCAGAGAGACCAACACGCGCACAGAGAGAGCAAGCTCGCCGCCCAGCATGACCAACACCAACACCACCCAGCCAGATCAATCACCAACATCACATGGCTCCAGTCCTGACCTAGGCACGTCCTACGAACTAGCCACGCTCTCCTCAACATCATCATCAGCAGCAGCAGCAGTACCACCACCACCACCACCACCAGCGACCTCCGAACGAGGCGCATCCTCCTCCCTGACCGACTCCCACAAACAGCAGCAATCCCTTAGACATCCTCACCAATACACTGATCAGCACACCCCCACCTACTTTGCCTCCTACCACGACGACCAGGAACGTAGCGCCCTTATCCAACCCGGTCACCCTTCCTCACAGACACCAGCATACAACGAATCCGATGATCCAGAACCATACAGAGAAGCCGATGACCTCGACGAAGATGACGACGATGATTTAGGACCAGACGGGATCACCTCCTCATCCTCTTCTTCCTCCTCCACCCGCAATCCCCTCACTGCCCGCTTACGGCGACTCAATCAACGCTCCCACACGCCTTTCTCCTCCTCGTCCTCACCCAATGGACGAAAACCCAACTGGCTCTCGTTCCTCTCCCTCTCCTCGTCGCCCTCTTCATATCCCAACGGCCGAGCGCATGGATTAGCTGCGGGGAGAGGCCGCATGGGCTGGATTGAGAGACACCGCATCTTCTCCCTCAGCGTGCTCGTCGCCCTCTGGACCGTCTTACTCACCATCTACTTCTCCATCCCTTCCACCCTCTACATCTATCTCCCCACCATCTTCCTCGCCATGCCTCTCAGTCTCGCCATTGACATTCGTGCCCTCGCCATCCGCGGCCGCTCGACGCTGACACGTTCTCGAATTGGGTGGATCATCTTTGGCCTGACCCCGCTCGTCCTCTCCACCTGGCACCCACTCAGTCTCCTCTTCTTCCCTGGCTGGGACGCCGAATCGACGAGCAACTCCATCTCCGCCCTCACAGGAGCAACGCTCACCAAGGGCGCCTTCACAGGAGAAAAGCTGGCACCCCTTCCAGAGCCTATTCAGAATCGAACCTACTACTTTGCCGCCAATCTCTACAATGTCGAACCCATGCTCCCCTCCTGGACCTCGAGCATGCTCCGCATCATCGAGCGCGTCGGCAAGGACAACGTCTACCTCAGCATATACGAGTCCAACTCCAAAGACCAGACCAAGCGCGGCCTCACCCTCTTTGAGCAGAAACTCGAGTCCCTCGGCATTGCACACAAGATCCGGATGGACGACGAGAGCACTCGGGTAGGAAAGGATCACGGCGAGCGGGTAGGCGGCCGGATCGAATACCTCTCCATGGTGCGAAATGTCGCCCTCCAGCCGCTCGACGAGGGCCTACGTGGGGTCAAAGCTGGAAAAGATTTCGATCGGGTGGTGTGGTTCAATGATGTCTACATGGATCCCAATCAGGTCATCGAGCTTCTCGCGACCAACAATGGCACTTGGGATCAGGTCTGCGCCTTTGACTACATCAGTCTCGGCATATATGATACGTGAGCTCATCCGCATACAACCTCTTGCACATACCTGGCGTTCGACAGCTGACACTTGTATTGTATATTCTGCGGGAAACAGGTGGGTGACGCGAGACACGCTTTCGCAGAGAGTAAAGCCCATGTGGCCACACTACCAGGAGCTGGCCGACGTGCAAAGATTACGAGAGGGAGTCCCGATCGAAGTCAATGCCTGCTGGAACGGCATCACTGCCTTCGATGCAAAGTGGTACATGGACAGCAACATGGACTCGTGGCCTCGAGTACGACAATTACGAGCGGCCGCGTCCTCAAGTCGGTGGAGCCGATCGGACATCAACGACCGATCAGAACGGAGCACAGAGCTGGACGCCAGAGAGGAGAGCAGCAGCGAAATCTCTAGAAGATGGGACGGGCCCTTTGACGACCCTCCAAAGCTTCCGCTCCGCTTCAGGCCCTCCAAGGTGTGCATCGCATCCGAATGTATGCTCTTCTCCTTTGACATGCACCGCCTCGTGCGCTCCCTCAACCTGCCGACCCCAAAGCGCCGCACCCCTCAAGACTTTGCCCGGCCACTGATCCTGATGAACCCCAAGGTGGCGGTGACGTACGACTGGCCGGCGTGGATCCTGTATCAGCACATCCTGCGTTGGAACGTGGTCAAGCCGTGGCGGATTGTGTGGCAAGACTTGATCAGCCACCGGCTGTTTGGCTGGATGACCGACTGGGGCAAGAAGCCGACGGCGTGTGCGGTCGCGTTTGCGTATGGCTGGATCGAGGCGCCTGCGTGGGCGGAGAAGGAGAGCGGTATCCTCACTTTGCCCATGGCTAGCTAGGTCGGGATGTCTCCACTCGCCGGCGCGGGGGGTGGTGTCCCGCGGCGGTAAGGGCTGACAACTTCGGGGGCTCGGACGACGAGAGTTGCACCTGGCATCTCCAACTTTCCTATTTATGCTCTTGCTCATTCCTTTTTCTCCGACGGCTTCGGAGGGCGGCAAAATTTGGGATCACGGCCTCCTGCTCCGACAGGCTGGCAAACCAGGCTTTCGAGCCGAACAGCATTTTCCTTCTGTTCATCTTCCTTCTTGTTCATCTTTTCGCTCCACATACACACACACATAACTCGTACATTCGCCCTTGCTCTTTCCTATTCTGGATCTCTCCCCCGCGAGCCTGTTTTGACTCCGTATCGCACATGTCACAGCTTTCCCCTCCCCCCTCCCCCCCCATTTCTTTCTCCCAATGAACAATACCTTCCTCGTCTGCATCTTTACGTCTTTTGTTCAATGGGGGGGGGGCTCGTCTTGTGCAGCGTGCGCTGTGTTAGGGGCTGTGTGTTGCTTGTGGGAGAATATTGTTACATATGGTGACTTGGAGACAAATGACCAAGAGGAGTGAGAGGTAGAGT